>OX465419.1:20255066-20549265 GCA_950005045.1 Agrotis exclamationis
TGCAAACACCGGATTTTAATGAAGGAGCAATGTTAGCTAACGAGAATGTGAGAAAAAACAAACTAAATTTTGAATGTCAATAAGGTCGAAAATCGCTTGAACCTGTTTTTTAACTTGCTTAACGATAGCAAGTTAAAAAAAGGTTCAGGCGATTTTCGACCCTCCATTCCATTCCGCTCCACTCCACTCCACTCCACTCCATCGCAGTCTGTAAAAAGTGTCGTTACAATTTTTTCCGCCTAGCCCCCTTTCGCAACGCGCCATAAGGAACTTATAAAAAATATACGTTTCGAATTGAGAACCTCCTCCTTTTTTTACGTCGGTTAAAAAGTAGCTACCGAATATTAGCTAGATCTAGCTATAAAGTTGCTAAGTTGGTATCACTGCTGCCGATTTGAAGTTTGATCATTCCGATTTGATCAAATCGATTTGATCAAATTGGCATGATCAAATCGATTTGATCAAATCGGCATGATCAAGCCTATTGTTATGCCAATTTGATGGATTCCACGCCCACACACGGTCAAATCTAACTGATCAAATCGGCAGCGTCATGCCGATTGTACGATAGGCAGTATGGTGTATGGCCGCTATAATACGACAGAACAGTTACATTGCACAGATTAAAACTGATTACCGACCAGTTACTTTCGGACTTTCACAGAGCAATCTATCTCACATGAGTAATGGATACGGCAACCCATTCTCCAACATGGCCGCATCATCGTTAGCCATTTCTGTTATTATAACCCATTCGTATAACATATTACCCGCGGTGAGGATGAAGTGCGTAATAACCGGGTGTTTAGGTAAATTGCCGGGATTTTATATTAAGAGCCGCATTTGGCGCTCATTTGCCACGATTTTCGCCATCTTGGTGTTAAAAAAGTTCGCTCCGTTTATGAGTTAAAGTGTTATTTGGCGTGGTTTTCAATTGGAGGGTTTTAGTTTTGTTAATGATGTTATTTTTCGGAAGGCGTGTGGTCTTCTAGAGAGTTAAATCAGTTGAATGCACAATCCAGTTAGTATCTATGTCAAACGGACGTGTCTGTAATCCGTCATTGTATACAATTCCTAGGAAATGTATCTAATTCCTAGAATCACCTGTAAATGTGTTAAACCTAACCAAACTTTAGTTCTAAAGGCACCAACAACTCTTGGGCACCCCGAGGTTCAGTTAGGTTTGCTTCGCAATGTATACATTTTCTAGATTTCATACATTTCAGGTAACATCTACATAAGTATACATATTGGGCACTTTTTACTCACCTACCTATTTACTATATTACGGCTTGCTTCATTAGACTGGTCGTCACAAGTATCAGGTCTTGAGTTTGACTCCCAACTTATACCAAGTGTTATAAGGGTTTCTCACAAATAAATAAATCTGTAAAACCCAGCTAATGGCGTAAGACTCGTTTCTATTACTTATAAACTAATTTATCTTTCGGAAAACTTCAAAAAAAGTTTTAGTCGCCAAGATGGCATATTAGGGGTGCTAAGACAGGTAACGGGGTGCTAAGACAGGTAACCTCCACGTGCGTCCGTGGACTGGAGTTCCCTCTCGGATACGTCCGGGGGGAAGACCAGTTTTTCGGGCCGGTGCGCCCTGGGATGCGGGCAAAAACTCTTCCTTAGGCACTGTGTGCCTAAGGGGGTTTCTTTGCCCGTATGCAAATAGCCTGTCGGGTGGAAGCTCCAATGCGTGTCCCTCTGATTAGCAGAGGGCACAGCAGCGGAGCGGGCTTGCGGACGGTGAGTAATGGGTAAGCTCGCCGTCCGACCAGGGACCAAGCCCGGGTCGGTGGCGTGTCGTGTTTCACGCGTCGCCGACGGGGCCCCTTATGGGGCCAAATGCCTGCCGGGGTCGCGGATTTTTTCTTAATCCAGGATACCGTGGCCCCGGAACGTAAAGGGCATCCGAAGGAACACGGGTGGATTTTAGTCAGTAAGAGTCTGACAGTCCCTTCCACCCCACCCAGGGCGGGAGGACTCATTTGATGATTTTGCCACCCTAAAAAAAAAAAAAAAAAAAAAAAAAAAAAAAAAAAGATGGCATATTAAAGATGAAAAAGAACAGTTCTTCACGTTAAAAAAAAAGAACAAATTAATTAAGTATTTAAGAAACTGGAAAAAGCAGTTCGAATATTAATCCATATGACCAATGACCACACATAAATAAGTGTAACTTCGTTTTATAAATTATGACTAAATATTAATATTATAATTTACTGCACGTCATAATTTAAATTAATATTGCAAATTGGAAGAATGATTTAAGATAACGCTCATAATTCACAGTCATATCGTACTATAGACGAGGAATTAATATTACGACTGTTGGTTTACTAACCTCAATATAACGTGAATCTGAGAAAAAAACTTCAACATTTTAAGATCTCATTACTCACTTACTTGTTACGTAAGTTACTTATTTGTACTTAGAAAATCAGAAACCTGTTACGGGTCTCTCTTAAAAAGACACTGTAGCCCTGGAACGCAAAGGGCAACCGAAGGAATAACGTGGATTTTTAATCAGTAAGAGTCTGACAGGATCCCTTCTGCTTCATCCAGGGTGGGAGAATGCATTTGATTAATAATCAAGCAATCAGAGGCCTTACCACGCGATCCAGTTTAGGCTGTTGGAAAGAGACAGAGCTATACAAGTCGTCTAGCGCCATCTCTTTGCCACAGCCTAAACTGGATCGCGTTAAGAGTTCATGGTAGGCCACCAGCACCCCAATAAAAAACTTACGCTTCCAACCCGCGCTGGGCCAGCGTGGACCTCTGTTCCAGCAGTGGCAATATCTAACTATACCGAAAGCCAGAAGCTATGGTAGAAGCCAACCAGAAACAAGTCGAAAAAAAGTCATATAATTTATTTCGATTAGGCCATCGAAGAGGCACTTTTGAACGTCGAATATTAAAATTAAAGGAAATGGGATGGAATGAGATTGATTCTACACCCATTCGCAACGGTAGGTTCGTATGGAGAAGAATGGGCAAGAAACTCCATCATACTTGATGATGCTTATTATTGATGTATCAAAGGACACCATTTCGCTTTTAACCTTTATGTCTTTTATGTTATGAACACTTCTAAATCTTAACTCGCTTCTAAGCTTTGCTTAAGCTCTAAAAGACCATAGGTATATATGTACTTAATAGGTCTAAGCCAGCATTTAAAAAGCCATTATACGACGCTTCACATCAACCGCGTCCCCTAAACACAATGTATATCAAATGACTTTTTATTACTCTATACATAGTTATTAACCACAAATTATATACCGCCGAGAGTTATTGCTTCTTCTATTATTCTTAATACACATACAGCCTAGTTGAGATACGGAGCGTAAAATAAACAAAAATACTGACTTATTTGTTAATACGTCATGAAGGTACTATGTAAATAAATCGTGCAGTAGTTTAACGCATCCCACAAAATCGACCCTTTAAGATTCGTTCCCATAAAGCAAGTTGCTTGAATTGGAAACATGTTTTCGAGAGTGTGCAAATTGCATGCAGGTTTTACTTGCAAAGTTCCAATTTGAGTATGTTAACAGGTACTTGAAACAAAATCTACAAGTTCAAAACATCTTGCAACTTGTATGCAGGTTTGTTCAAGTTGCAAACTATTTGCATCTTGCATACAAGTAACTTGCATAATGAAATCGCGCCGTTATGGACAGCGAAATAATGGCGTAAGAAATCTGAACGACTTATAATGCAAATGATTGATGTGGAACATATTTTAATTTTTTTTTTTGACCATAAAATATCAACAACTAATTTAAGATTTAACAACACTCACATCGTGTCTGCATACTTACAACGTGATCGCTACCTAACAGATTGCAACCAAATTCGTAGCTCTGCGCGTAGCACCATAGATTACGTAGCACGATGCGTCCGGCTACGAAGCATGCTTCTGCGTAGTATTACGCGTAGCATTATGCGTAGCGTAGCAAGCCGCGCAACTCTAAATTGCTGACGCGTTTCGGATAATTTAATTTAAAGTTTTAAGTCTCTTGTATACATTGTGGGTGTGTTTATAAACATTATAACTCACATGTACAAAGATCCAGATCCGGAACAACTAGGTACTAGCAGGTCCTACCAACTATGTGGGGAAATAATGATAAAAAATTATCTCTCATTTTGACAGCTTATCTTTAAAATCGAAAGTTTAGGAAATCTTTGTAAAGGACATTTGCGAAATAGATATTTTGCATAGGCACATTTTGCGAAACGGACATTTTGTGACTGAGGTATCTAGACTGACTAAGCCTTCTTTCTGTTCCTTCACAGTGGTAAGTAAAAAGCCCCAATGAGCGCAGTGGCACAGAATTAACCACTAATTATAGTGTATGCAAATGAAGGCATTCATACCCAAATGATTCAATTCGGCCAGCTTTTCATTTACCTCGCTTATCACCCACATTAATCTTTTTACTAAGTCGGGGTAAGCAATTAATACGTCTGAGGGAAATTATATTAATTGGGTTTTTTTTTGTTGGAATATTTTTGGGTAATTGACATTGGTTAATGATGATTTTTGTTAATGTTATTATTTTAATGGATTTTATTGTTTTTGTTAATGCATTCATCGTTTTTTTTTCAGTTTAAGAGGTACCTCTACACTATATCTAATTTACAATGGTGTACACAAGGATCAACCTATGACTGGTCTGCTTTCACCAGCCTTTGCATTTATTCTTGTTTATAGCTGAGGAGCAATTTTGAATTATAGAAGGAAGAAATACCACAAATATCACCAGTGCCAAATATAAAGTAATGGATTGTAGCCCAGCTTTGAGACAAAATAGGTTAAAAAACAAAGAAACTCAGATTAAGGATTCCCCAAAATCCTAAATCAAAAGCCACATCGAAACTACATTTTCTCACAAAAATCTCAAGGCTCATGTTACTTAAACGTTCAAAATATTACAATAATTACGCAACGTCTCAATCGAGCCACGAATAAGGGCAATTCCACACTGCTAATGATCGCCCGAAACGCAGATACAAATCGCGCGGCCGGCGACACGCGTTTCTAACGTAATCACTTAATTATTGGGCGACACCTCAACCTAGGGTTGACACAAGAAAAAAGTCAAAAACATTATTTAATATTATTTATTTCTGTCTTTTATTCTGTTTTTTTTTTTGATGAAACATGAATAATCACTATACTTACTTGATCTTTTTAGTCGCTGAAGTGTTGCAAATGAATATCATCGTGTGTTAACTTACGTTATCAAAATGGCTGAACGTAAACAAAATTAGTTTTATGCACACTGATATTATCAAGTTTGTTAACAAACCGCCATATCAAATTCGATTAATCTACTTCGTCACCACGTCATTCACCCTATAGGAGCTTTTGACTCAGTACTAATTTCTAATAATTATCAAATAAGAAATGAACGCTGAATCAAATTAATAAGTGAACACAATAAGTATTTAGTTTCGCAATCATCAAGTAACAATCGTGTTAACATAATTTTTGCATTGTTGATTATGATGTTGCCAATTTAAATCGCAAATAAAATTACTGTATTACAACCAATTTCTTAGATTACAATCATCCGTTCAAAAACTATTGATATTCATTTAATTGATAGTAATTTATAAATGTTGTTAACAGAGATATAAACATCTAGAATAATAATAATTACGAGCATTGTGTTTTCTTCTATTTTCGCAGTCTGTAAGATATTTGTTTTCTTATGCCATAGCACTTTTTTTTGCATTTCTATCGGGAGCGTCGTGTCAGAGACTGGTGGTAGTGAGGAGGACATCGTCTCACGGATAGCCAAAGCCAGAGCTACTTTCGCGCAGCTGAGACCTGTTTGGCAATCACGGAAACTGACCCAAAGGATCAAACTTAAAATATTCGGGTCCAATGTGAAGTCCGTGCTGCTTTACGGGTGCGAAACGTGGAAGGTTACAAAGGACATCTCACGCCAAATACAAGTCTTCGTCAACCGTTGTCTTCGTCGAATTCTCGGAATTTACTGGCCCGAGACCATCTCCAACGTAGAGCTGCTGGGGAAATGCCACGAGAGCCCGATCGACAGCCAGATCAAGCGTCGCAAGTGGAGATGGATTGGCCACACGCTCCGAAGGGACCCTGACCACATACCCAAACAAGCTTTGGATTGGAATCCCCAAGGAAAAAGAAAGCGTGGCCGTCCCCGTCAAACCTGGCGACGCACCGTGCTAGCGGAAGCGGCGAGCATTGGATTGACGTGGAGCGAGGTGAAACGTGAAGCTCAAGACAGATCGCGATGGAAGACATCTGTGGACGCCCTCTGCCCCATCTAGGGGTCATAGGACTTTAAGTCAAGTAAGTCAATTTATAAATGTTGTTAACAGAGATATAAACATATAGAATAATAATAATTACGAGCATTGTGTTTTCTTCTATTTTCGCAGTCTGTAAGATATTTGTTTTCTTATGCCATAGCACTTTTTTTTGCATTTCTATATTTACTACACACAATAAAATTTAATTTACATGAAAGTGGCAACCCTACCGTTCCGTCAACGCTAACCACACTACTTTTTATTATATCAATTTGTGCCCATTGAAGGCGCTGTTTTGGGCTAATTCCTTTATAATTGCAGGATCGCCCGTTCACCCGTGTGGACGTGCCCTTATCTGATCACAGTGAACATTAAGAGAAACTAAAAGTTATTTTTAATGACGCTTTTAGGCGTGATACAACAATTTGTATACACTTATGTTATATTTATGACTTTAATTCATGTTTATACATATTCTATTTTGAATCATGTAATGTGTCTATTCTGAATAATACAACAATTCACAGGATGCCTACCATCTGAGGGAAAGCGACAGAGCTATTCAAGAGTAGTGCCATCTCGTTTCCACAGCTGAACTACTCACGCTTTAAAACGTCACGACCTTGCCGCTGCCTGTGAGCGGTGACTTAGTGCGGAGCGGCGAGCGGTAAGATGAAATGTATAGGTAGTAATGTTTGAAATACGCCACAAGGCGCCGCCAGTTGCGAATTCGCGTGCTTACAAAGTAAGGAATGTCTTATTAGCGCTTCCCATCGCTTCGCTCACCGCTTATACCAAAATCGTGAACGGGTCGTTAGTACCTATGTTTATTTCTTTCAGGTTAACGGAGTCTTTCTGTGTTGCCAAGCCAAAATTAAACAATCAATTCGATTGGCTGTTGATAATTCATAATGTCATCGTGATATTCATAGTAGATTTTTTAAGTAATTAGTCAAAGGGAAAAATTACACGAAATAGAGAAATTAACTTTTTTTTAATATCACGGGAAAATGTTTTGAAAATGTAAAATGATTATAAAAAAAAAATTATGTTTCTTACGAATAAGCAAAAATATAATTTCGATATGAAGAAAACTTATCCTTGTACTTAGGTACCTACCTACAATTTCCACACACATTAAACGAAACATAATAACCACCAAAAATATAATAAGTTTATCAAACTTATAACTCCAAATATCACATTAAGATTCAAATTCATGACTTACTACTTACTTATGTAAAACAGTAGCATAAAATAATACTTACTCAAAAAAAAGCCATTCTAACAGTCCTAATAGAAAATAATATTTCGTGACTCCAAGAAAAAAGTGTTTTACATGAAAAAAACGGCATAACTTAATTATGTTTCAACAGGAAATTAAATGTGTACGCCGATAAAAATGTTTCAGAAATGAAAATGTCGAGACCGGAAATTGTATTAATTTGTTATATGAGTTTCAGGGGTATAATGACTGATACTATGGTGTATATGGAAGGGGGATTTTCAGGAGTTTGAGACATTAATGACATTCTTTATAACTTATTTCAGTGACAAGTTGTTTTTTTTTGTCTACTTATAATTGTATTATATTATAACTTGGCCCTAACTTGAATGCAGAAGTTTTTATGTAGTAAGCAAATAAAAAGCGCCATATCTTCGAATCATCGATCCCATAATCCCTTAAAACCAGGGTTTATAACCAGTGCGTCCTACCCGTAATGACTTACGGAGCCGAAACGTGGACACTTACCATAGGCGTGGTCCACAAATTCAAGGTTGCTCAGCGTGCAATGGAGAGAGCAATGCTCAGAGTCTCTCTGGCGGATAGAATTCGGAACGAAGTCATTCGCCAGAGAACCAAAGTGATCGACATTGCGCGTAGAATAAGCACGTTGAAGTGGAAGTGGGCCGGCCACGTCTGTAGACGGACCGATGGTAGATGGAGCAGACAGGTGCTAGAGTGGAGACCGCGAATAGGCAAACGTAGTGTAGGACGCCCTGCGGCAAGATGGGTCGATGATTTGAAGAATATGGCTGGCAGCGGATGGATGCGGGCTGCCCAGGACCGGGAGGGTTGGCGCTCTTTGGGGGAGGCTTACATTCAGCAGTGGACGGCAATAGGCTGATAATATAAGCAAATAAATTGGTAGAGAAATACACACAACAAAAAAAGTTTGCAAAGCTTAGTATATAAAACTTTATAGTATATACCTATAAGACTTTATATAACAGCTCCCACCCGACCAACCCTTACCATCACCTACGGCCTACATTAAATTCACGTTCCCATAAACATAATGAGGTTATATTTCATGGGGCGCGTTTCCCATGAAATATAAAAGGGAAATGTTCCGAAATGATTAGTGTAGTTCCCCCGTACCTGTATCGGGCCCACGATCAGGCCTAACTTAACAAGAAGCAATTTTTCACAATTTTCCATTCTTTTCTATAATACGAAGGTATGGGGTGGCCATGCGACAAGGAATCATGAGACAGAATTGTCTACGGGTTGTGTTTTCTGCTCAATGCAAACGCGATTGGATTTAAGGCTGTTTGTTGTCGCTCATTTATCTATTGTATGTACATTGTGCTGCTAAGTTGGCCTCTCATTCTGTTAAAACGATAACACTGTTGGACCAGCTCTTGGTTGAAGTTTTTAACAGTCCTAACGATGATATCCAATGAATTAAGGATGTTTTTTTTTTCTTTCATTCTTTATTATAGAGCATCCAACCATATCGAACACCCAACTGGCTGCATAGCATTGTTGGCAGCTGAAATTACTCTAGCCGAGTATACGGCGGTATTTGCCGACAACTTTCTAACCATTTTCCGACTAAAATGTAAAAAAATGCGTTTTTTCTTTGTCAATATTCATTGAGTAGAACATAACAAATACGTGCCCGTTATTTTTCAATACTCTAATAAATTTGCAATTGTTGAAAAATAGCCTAGTATTCCTCCTATATCCCTCAGTTTATGGCCACCCTACCACGCTGCACAGCACGCTAGACGGTGGTGGCATATAATGAAGTGATTACCTCACCTGCGCCACGGAATCGTACCATTTTCACTTGCTGAACCAATAAGTACAAGAAAAATACTGTGAAATATTGATATTTTTACAGCTCTTGCGTTTTTGTAAGTGCGCTGTTTATATTTGTGAGGAATTCATTGGCTTGTTTTGACGTTTCTTGCAAATTGGAACCCATGAAATCAATGATTGGAGTGGAATGTGAAAGAAATAAAAATAAAGAAAGTACATTCATTTGACACATGCCACGAGAGCACACAACATTCGCAGAACTACCTATCTATTCAATCAATTTTCTTTCTTTCTTCTTTCTATGATTTCTATTGATAGATTTCTCTTGAGAAGTGCAAAAAAAAACTAAGAAAGTCTATTATGCATGATTCTAAATTGAAAGAAAACTTATGGGAAAACAAGACTTTTAAATAGCCTAAAATCCTTGTTTGCAAAACAGTATCACTTCTTGTCAATTTTTGTCTTGTAGACATTTTATTTCCTGTAAAAAGCGACAACTTTTTACAGGAAATAAAATGTCTAAAGCACTGTAGGAGAAGACCAAAATCTTAATTTCGGTGATTTTAGACAATTTAGTAAATTAACTTGTTACCACACTCTTCCTGTTTTTTAAAATAAAAAAAAAACGTGTTATTTTTTCCAAACAACAACAATTCATCTGTAATATTATACCAATAAGGAATCGTCCATCTAAAGAGGAGCCGGCGGCAAAAACATCGCAACTGTGCCGCCTCGTCGTGACGGATCCCGGAGTATTGTTGTCGTTTACAACAACCGCAGTCACGCCTAGTGTGTAAACAACTTTACTTTGTGTATTTATTATGAGATGAAGGCCATTTTGTATTATTAACTTACTAAGTTACAATTTCATGTCTTGGTTTCCGTATCTTATGGTCTAAACTTTAGACCCTAAAGTATTCAGTTAGGTAATCATAGTTATTGGTAAAACATAATCTTCATTGCAATGAAGAGCAAGCTTAGTAACGGGACCAAAGCATACATATTTTTCATGGATTTGGACGCTGATAAACAGTAAACTACTCCTAAAATGGTGATTGAAAATATAATGAGTAAACCGGCATGTCCTAGAACGAAAAAACTGGCCATTTATAGAACTGTTAGTTTCACGATATATATTTACCAAATTGCTATCCACTGCTGAACGTAAATCTCCCAAAAGTGCCAAGAAGCCAGCCATCCCAGACTTGAGCAGTCTGCATCCATCTGCTGCCAGCCATGTTAAAGGAAGCTAAATATGTATTTGCAATTGAAACGAGGCATTATTTCACGAACTCAATGATAAAAAAGTATATCTTATTTGCCAACGAAAACGTTGCAAATAAAGCAGAAAGTTAGCTCTATTAACTCCTAAAACCTATACTCTTCTTCTTCTTCTTCCTGCCCTTATCCCATTCTATTTGGGGTCGGCGCAACACGTTTTCTTCTTCCATTCTCCCCTATCAGACGTCACAGTATCATTTACTCCTTTTTCTTTCATATCATTCCTTAGACAATCCATCCATCTTTTCTTTGGCCTTCCTCGTCCTCTCCATCCATCAACATTCATACTCATTACTTTCTTAGTCACATGGGTGTCATCCTAAAACCTACACATCTTTCAAAAAACACCATCCTACTCTGAAAAATAGACTCTATGAAGACCTCCAAAAAAAGGACGCCTCTACCACAAACTAACGTCTTTATTATCATCAATACCAACATAATAGGCCAAAACAATCCCGTACCTGTATCCAAATAATTGTATCTAACGACTGCCAACCGTATAATCAAAAGCATATCAGTCGAAATCAATTTTTCATCGCCGAAGTCGATTTTAAAATTATATTATCATACAAAGCGAAGCATACCGAACCACCAGTAAAACCAGACCCATCAACGCAACCAACTTGGTTTTAATCAGAGTTCTAAATTTCTGGGCAGTTTACGAGGATTGACTCCACCACCAATATTTAAAGAACCCTGATTTTATACTATTAGTTTAAAAGCACAGGTCTGTATTTTCGGTCAGATTATAAGCTGGTGGAGTATAATTAGATAACAAGTGCTATGGTCCAATAAAATTGATTTAGATACACGGAAAGCAATTGTGTACGGTTTATACATCATATGTACACCTACGAGTAATTGTGGTATTTGTGGCTTATTATATGTGTTTTTGTAATTATTCGTATTAGGCGTGCTTTGAATACTAAGTGTGTGCCTTAAGCTTTGGGCATTATGATATATTCTAGCTGTCTAATCTAAATCTAAGTGCAAGTGTTACCTTCTCTTAATTGTCCCGATTCAGACATGGTTTTCTTTGGAACTATCTTCATAATTTCCTATTTCTATATCTATCCATAATTATACTCTTTCCATTGTTGGAGAATAGTGTATAAGACGGGGACGCGAGGAATAATGAGGACACACACTCTTTAGGCATACTTAACACAACACTAACGTAGCGCAAGCGCCATGAGGACGTAATTTGCAAGCGGCCATTAACAAATGGCGTCCTGTTGGCGCTTGCGCTACGTTAGTATTGTGTTAAGTTTTCCTTAAGTGTGTAATTTCCCATCATACCTCGCGTCCCCGTCTTATACACTGTTCCCCTACTTAAGGTACCTACTTGGTCGGTGATCGCTTTCATCTATCATTGTCCTTCTTTCTTCTCGCTATAATACTAAATTTTTGTCATTCCTTCTCTCTCATAATTCGTCCATCAATCCTCTCTATATCTCTCTCTTCCTTATGAAGTATAACCCCTCCATATAACATGCTGTCTTCTACAGAACAGTAAGCTTACTTCTTAGGTTCCATTGGTAGGTTCTAGGTCTCGAAACCAGACTCTACATATAAGCAATATGTGTAGCTTTACATAGTAGTCCTTATATTTCATTGCTGTCAAAAAATAATACTTCGGGTTCGTAAAATCGACTTTAAAGCTATGAAGGAACGATACAGTCGAAAGAACCACCTTGACAGGACAGAAAATGAAGCATCAAGTGAACTTCAAAACAACACGAAACAAAGAAAACACTTTGCTTACAATTTTACTTCGCACTATTTCCATTAATAATTTAGTTCTCAAAGCTGGTGTATCGGCGTGTTACCCAAGTGTCACTCCGGCCTCGTGAGCCACGCACGAGCACGAAGCACGTTGCGTGCAGGCGGTGTCGGCCAATTTGCACGTCGCACGTCCAAGCTCCATTTACTTGTCAAACCGAGCCGCGCCATTACCGCTGGCTTGTGAAGCGACGAAAGCGCTTTACGGACAAGTGCCGAGCATATTGTCGCTTTTGAAGGGTTTTGGTGTAGTTGCTAAGGGATGGTCAAGTTTTGAGTTTGAAACAGATGGAATGAGTCGTGTTCGTGGTCAGGAAATGTGTTAACAATGTATTTAATAAAGCTTAAAGCCTGCTTTAAAGCCAGTGTTTAAACCTAAACGTTTACGTAACTCAAGCCATTTATCAGCGCTGCACGAAGCGTTAACCGCTTGATTGCATCAGACACGAAACATTATTAAGACATTCTCAGCCCTAACGCGCCGGCCCCGCCGCCTGCCTACCTCATTAGAAATTAATTTACGCTCAAAATAAGCTAAACGGTCAATATCATCGAAAGTTTTAGTGTACGTGATAGCGAGCGAACGCAATCATCTCGACAAAAACGTTCTGCTAACAGATTACGATCCAATTACGACACACTGAGTCAACATTCGAATCAAACTAAATACGTGACGCCGGGACGTGGCCTCACGACGCACGGCGCGACGTCCAGCGAGCCACAATTTGCCCACCATCACATTCAATCACCTCCAACTAACGACTGGCCGCAAAAAACACACGACAGACTCTCAGGAAGTCGGACAACAATAAAAAAACAAATAAGTAACCCGAGCAAATTAAGTTATAACCTAAAACACGTATGAAGCCATCATCCCAACGGTGTAATCATATTAACGACTACAAAAGGAGCGGCAAAAAACACAAAAATTAGAGGATCGGGAAATGTGGGCCAAACAAAAACGTAACGCATCGCCTAATTATAGCTGTTGGACGAAAAAACAATTTTATGTTCGTGGGCCCGGCGCACACTGGCGCCTTTGTGAGGCTTCATTATAGCATGCTGCTACTAACTTGACTATTACACCATGATAAAAATAACGTAACGATCATGACCTAACCCGCAATTTCTGCGTTTAAGTGTCGGCTCAACGCATGTTTGGGGCGTCAATTTGTAAACAATGCGTCATACTTTTGGTCAGTACACAAAATATTTCTTTTCACTTCAGTTAAGCACGCAAAGCTCAAATCGGAATGCTTATAATCCGTCCGCTGTTATCCTCAACAAAAGTCAACCCGTGTCGACTGCTTCCCGGGCAAATCCTTTATTATTTCGACGTGTATAACATTTTTATTTTGTTTCTTCCACGATTATTATTTATGAATTATTATTATTTGAGAATTTATTATTAGCTCGGAGAGCAAGCGCGGCCTTTTCAATTTGCCACAAGGTGCCGGCTCAGGTATGCAGACCCGCATTAATTTTGTACGTTTTTTCTTAATACCTTTTTGACATTTCTTCTGTTGCGTATCGCTAATTAAATTTCTGTTTAGTTCTCGTAAGATACAAATTGATTTGGTCCGTAATTTAATTAAGTCTTTAATTTCCTCGGAGCGAGATTAAGAGCTGTATTTATGCGTAATGACTTGCGAATGGTAATTGGAACGTCTCGGACAGATGTTTATATTAATACTTGTGTGTGCTCGTTTGATTCTACTTAAGTTATTCATAACATTAATGAAGTAATCGACGCTTATTCCTTTTGAGTTGAAAATATTAACGAACCTATGGAGTACTAAATGTAAATAGGTTTCGCTCTTGCCGATAAAACTCCTTGCCTGACAATTGACATGTTCCAACATTGATGATGCATGGATGATGCTGAGTGAAGCGGTTTTATAGACTTCGGAAAAATAGGATGCAAGGAGTTCAGAAGTGTGAAGGATTTAAAGTTATAATTCCCTGGTATTTGTCTTTCAGATTTATGGACTTGTGTGACCATTGTGACATAAAACAAGAGATGCTGAAGATTAAATGTTTTTTTACAATTTTGATCAAAAAATTCATCGGTTAACTGTTAAATTGTTTCTTGTACACCTAGCACACGTTATTACGTGGGGTTTTTACTTTAAAACAATATTCGTGAGAACAATAGTAGTGTTATTCAAATTAATCTTAACAAACGTTTTGTAACTAACGGAAATATTACAAACACAACTAACTTCAACAAAACAACTACAATTCCAAAACACCCGTCAAAAAATCGGAACCCACCAATTTAAAAAATCAAAACAGTTTAACCCTCCGCTAGCGCACCACGATAACATTAATATTACACGGCTTATCATTTAATAAGAGTAGAGCCTACCGATTGTTCGTCCGTTCGTCCGGACGTACACGGCTATTTAATTTGTCCGATAGCCGCCGCTACGGGCGAGGTGTGCGTTTGAGAAATTACCCCTCAGATACTGCACACATTGTTATTGCTTGTTATAAATTACGTAAGTTTATTGTGCCGATAAATACCCCCGCGGCAGTGGAGGGGTTAACGCCGTGATTTGTGTTGCCAGTGCTAAATACTGTGCGGTTATTGGCGAGTTTTGATTTGGAATTGAAGCGTGTTTGGTGTTAGATCGGGGATGTGATAAGTCTATTGTGATTGTGATTAGATGATGATGTTATTATGGATATATCTACACACTAGCTTGTCTGCTGTTTCATCCAATTGTTCATCCGTTTTCCCATAAGGTGTACTATGTCGAGTAGTCTTCATGACGTGAGGATAAGTGAACTAGACTCTGCCTTACCGAGAACCAGAGGAAAAAGTTGACAAGTGCGTAGGTACTTGTCAACTTTTAGTATGTATCAGTATGCATCTGGCATTTGTGAAGGATATCAAGCTTGATGACATTGTGAATTTTCGGATCTCAGTCAGAATCATCAATAGATAGACTTTAAAATTCACTCGAGCGTTTTCTTCATGAAGATGACAGTCGGCTCGGCAAAAAGCTGCCAGCCAGAGCGCTCGTTAGAATTCTGGCTAAAACGCTCTCGTTTATTTTTCTGTAATGTAACATTCGCACGAATGCTCGTTACAAGTGAATGCTCATGCTTATCAGCACCTTAATACAAATCCAAATGCTAACAGGTTCACTGCGAATTCTAAATCATTGTCAAATTCGATTCCCTTTCTTTTTACTTATTTCATTTTCTAATTTAATAAGCCATTAATAACATCCCATACAATATTCCTCACGGTACCTTGTGGTACCGCGTCCCTATCGCGCATCTGCGCCGGCGCAGCGGCGTGGTTGCGACGCCCCGCCATTTGTAACCCGCGCGCCGCGCAGATTGCACGCCTAAACTATATTATTTATTAACCAAGCTTCTTCCGCAGATGGATATGGATGGGAAGTGTATGAGGTGAATATGAGATTGTGTTGTAATTAAGAGATTACTTTCTAGCTTTTTATTATAGTGTTTTTTGTTTAGTGGCCTGTTCTGTCCCACTGCTGAGCAAATGCCTCCCCCATATCTTTCTAATCACTCTTGCATCTTGCCTCTTCCAACCAGTCTCTTAAAAAGGAGTCCATCAGCTCGTCTTGCCACAATAGTGTAGTCAACTGAAAATTAGGAGACGTAGCTATGTGCCCGTTCATACTGACCTTCTTTTCCTTATCATTGAGGTCTTGGTTCTAGTTTCCACCCATAACGGAATGTAGGTACCGCCTTTTTGTTCCATATTTAACAGCCCTGAGCGAATGTTGACCAGATTTTACCCACGATCCTTCATCCTCAGATCTAATCATTGGTCTGCCACCACTTCTTCTGCCTCTCGGTAACCATTCAGGGAGGAATCTACTCCACATACCATTACCAAGTTGAGATCTTAAACGGCCACTTAGCAATACTTCCAATTATTCAAATCGTATATGAATGATAGAAGAATAGTCAATGACCTGGCTTGAAATTGAATCCAACAAGGTATATTGCATGTTGATGATGGAGGATTCCACATTGGGCACTTAAATGGCACCAGAGCTAATAGCACTTTAACTATTTCACATACGGCTTACGGCTCCCATCATTTTTTTCTCAGGTGCCAGGTGCCCAATGTGGAAAATCTTCGTGATGTTTCCATAGAGTTCTACAACCCCTTTTCAGATTTTCTGTGATTTCAAATACACCTTGTATAATACTTAGTTACATTGGTAACTCAGTAGCTTCTCAATGAAATTATAACCACAATCTTGCAAGCCCAATTAAACAATTAAATCCTAAACAAAAAACAGCATAATTTGAGACCATCACGTAAGGATACCCCGAACCAATTTCAACACTTTCCTTAAACCCATAAAAATTAATGCTCAAATACCGTGATGATGTATACATTTCATTAAAAACCATTTTATAAAACCATGCGCAGACGCGCGCGTGACATGCAACTCAAAACGGCTTTAACTGGCAAATTATTTGGCCAGTTAAGTATGCCAGGTAAGTACGTATCGGTCAAATAATAATATACATTAAAACGTATTACTGGTGATAAAAATTATATGTATAGATTGTCTGGCCCAGCCTTAATTGGGTAGTTTTTTTTCTGTAAAGCATCTTATTCTCAATAAAATTTAATCTAGATATTATGACGCCATTAAATAGCTAAATAGATATTGATCGTTTTGCTCATGTGTAGGGTCTAATAGTAAATAAGCAGAGCCTACTGAACCAATAAGATTTAATACGATTTTTTTTTTGCGTGGTAAAATCATCAAATGAGTCCTCCCACCCCGGGCAGGGCGGGAGGGACTGTCAGACTTGTACTGACTAAAATCCACGGTGTCCTTCAATAGCCCTTTATGTCCTGGGGTCACGGTAATGAGATAAGTCCCGCGATCCCAGCAGGCTTTGGCCCTCTAGAGGGGGGGCCCCGTCATCATGCTGACACTCTTTGAGGCACGCGTGGAACACAACGCGCCGTCGACCCGGGCATGGTCCATGGTCGGGTGGCGAGTTGCCCTTTACTCGCCGCCCGCATGCCCGCGCCTACGGTGGCCGGAGATCGTCTGCCGAAGATTTAATACGATAAGCAAAATCTACGTTCACGAGCTGTCAGTGTCATCATTGATATTAATACTGTCAACTTTTGAACCTGGTTCAGGGGTAATACTTACTGTGTAAGTACGAAACCCGTAGCACCAGCCGAAGTCTCGGACGTATCTTAGACTTTATCACTAATTACGGACATAGGTTAGGTTAGGTAGAGGTACGAACCGAACTAAAAATTGATGACAACATGCTTGGACAGTTACACCGATCCTAGATTTTTTGTCAGAACTTATGAATTCAAAACTAATAAGGGAAAACGATTCAGTTAAAATTTCAGAGTTACTTTCGTAGGTAAGTACGGGTCCTTCGTTGACGGACGAAGAGAGAAGAGTTCATCATAGCACCCCCAGTTTATCGTAACCAATGTCATTTTCGAAATTAGCTAAAGAATTTTACTTTCGTCACCGAAGACGTCAAATCATTGCATGATGTCTGCACTCTTCACTTTAGTAATGACATTATTATATCAAAACAGTAACCTTTAACCTAAACTCCAACAATTTCCTCATAATTTTCTTACGCCTTTCTTTATAAATAAACTCCAAAACAAAAAGCGGGTACAGTTAACCGCGCCCGCGGCCTCTATCCGACGGATCACACCGACTGGTTATTATTTTTCATTGTTACTGTTATTACCGTCAGTGCGCTTATTATGCCGGTGTTACCACGCTTAACAAACTATTAAAGGTACTCTCTTTAACGCCTTATTATTATGATAAATCCGCGCGATTGTCCGAGAATGCGAGCTTTTTTAAACAATGGAAATCTCCCGAGAACGGTGCGGTTTTGTAAGAATTTAAATTGAAAGACTTAATTATTTTAACCTACTTTATATCTTTGTGTATTTAGAGACTTTGAATTATTCTGCTGGTTGACAATGGCCACTATAAGATCGTTGTACTTTGCTAATATCAATGTTGCAAATTTTTTTCTTTATCAAATATATACTCTCTTGTCTGATTCCATGTTACGAATTGTGTTTAAAAATTTCGATAAAATTATTTCTTCACATTCACTACGAAAGGGAAATATTCAGCAACAACAATGAGCATTGATGAGAGAGCGTTTTACCGAGCCGACTGTCAAGTCTGAAATCTTTATGAAGAAATTTTATTTATTTAGTTTGATTGATATGACAGTACCTACCGCCCCACTAAGGGTCAGGACTAATTTGATGATGTTACCACAACAACAAAAAAAACTGCAAATAAACTCACGGTTTATGTATTGCAATAACCGCGACAACTATTGCCAATTGTTGTATTGCACTATTGTATTGTATAACAATGCGTCAACCTCAACACGTCAAGTAAATCAGAGCAATTACACAATACTGCCTTATCTATGAATCAGCCGGCTTCTGATTTCTGACACGTTGTAATGTTACAAACTAATCAGTTTGGTAGTTGAAAAATAAACGACCATTTTGAATCCGGTTTGTTTTTATTTTGCCACCTAATCTTATTAGTTACACAGCTTCATATACAACCTCCACTAGACTCCGTATAAGAGGCTACCTAAACGCGCTACACGTCGCGTCAGTGAGTTTGCCTTTACTTATGTTGATGTTCGTTCTTGATCCCGTCAATATCGGACAGATACAAATGCTGAGGGGACGCGAACAGTTTCTATAAATCTAGACTTAAACTTGTCTTTAGAAAAAATACTTTGTTCGATAGGAGACGTTCTATGTAGACAGCAGTGTGGCATGTAAACGTTGACTTGTATGCGGTATCTAGAGGAGGTTAAGTGTGAGCTTAGAAAAATAAGGTACCTATATAAGTTTTTGTGTTTCAAATCGCTAAACACTTTATTTATTGGGTAGTGGCAATATATGATTCTCAAAGTTGAGCCATATTTAATATGTCTTCACTTCTAAGCTTGTGTTCTGCTGGGTTTAATTATAATAATGGTTTTCAGCCTGTCATATGACGTTATTTCGTAGTCATTACTCGCCGTCAGCATGCCCACACTGGGCATGCTGACGGCGAGTAATGACTAATGCTTATGGATCACTCGCCGTCAGGTCATGGAACATACCCGCCCTCGATGGTCGACGGCGCGTCATAGAGTGCCAAATCTTACCGGGATTGCGGGACTTAATTGAAGGAACACCGTGGATTTTAGTCAGTACTAGTCTGACAGTTGTAAAGTCATCATTGAATGGTTACCGAGAGACGGTAAAAGAAGCGCTGGCAGATTGCCACGATCAAGATAAGGGCGGTATGTCTCAAAAGGGACAACGCATATACTCAGAAGTAGGAACAGGGTAGCCAATGTAAATGAGTTCTCTCAAGATCGATTCGACGATTCTGACATTCTGGTCCATTCATTAACAGCCATAATCAACAAAAGCAGATTAAAAGGCGCTCCCTCACCGCGAGCATTCACCTGTAATGTAACGTTACAGATTCGAGCATTTCATTGGTGAGAGAGAACAATCGAGCATCACAATGCGCATAGACTACAGGCCCATGTCCAAAACGGATGGGTCATATGAACCACCAGGTGACGTATATAGAACTATATAAGAGCATAAAATAATAATATTTAGCACTATGCCGTCACTTGTAAGCTGTCCAATTCCCTCCTTTTCCGTGATCCGGGGGTTGCAACCCTTGACTTTTTCCCCTTGTCGCATGATTTTTGTACGGCCGGCGTTGCGGAATAATAGATTAGATGCTGTATTGAAACAGTATGAAACTGCTGCCGTACAGAATGAATTACGGCATAGTGCTGAATCTTATTATTTTATGCTCTTATATCGTCCTATATACGTCACCTGGTGGTTCATATGACCCATCCATTTTGGACATGGGCCTGTAGTCTAATACTAAATGTACGCGAATGCTCGTCAGTCAGGGAGGTGTACTGTAATGTAAAGCCTCCTGCAGACACACGCGATTAATCGCGCGGGGCGACATGTCGCGGTCCATTCGCAGTATTTCTAGAGTGGAAATTAGCTTGGCTCGTTGTCGCAGCGCGATTAATCGCGTGTGTCTGCAGGAGGCTTAACGCTCAAAGTCGAATCTATAATGTATAATGCTCCCGGTGAGATAGCGCCTTAATATGTAAAAACAAAAACAGTTCTTCAATTCTTGTTTTCATTCCCTGAAAAAAAAAAGACAAAACAAAAGGCTTGTGGGTTCCCCCTGCCCTGTAATATTTGGCCTTTTGCCTCAAAAACAATGCTGACTCCAAAGACTGCAGTACGGTGGATAAGACAAGAATAATGGCGTTCATTAATTAATACTGCGCATACGTGACCATTTGTTTCGGATCTCTCACTCTCTGACCGCCAGATACTGGCTGGTTCTATCCTGTACTTTGATTTCATCCGTGACTCTTTTGAGGAAATTAATCCATAAAATAAAAAAATAAAAACTAGTAGTGTGAGCCGGATGCTCACAACCTTTTCTGTACCATTTATGAAAACGGCAAAAAAATATTCTGGTTTTTTCGTGTATGAAGGTCAGACAGAAATATTAATTCAATTCAATTTATTTATTTCAGATAAAAATCCATAATAATTACATAAAAAAAAAACCAACAATAAATTAAAAATGATCAAACAAAAATAAAAAGATTATAAATAAATGAAAAATAAATAAATGAAAAATAAATAAAATCAAAATTAAATTAAAATTAAATTATAGAATCAAAATCAAATTCAAAATTAAAATTATACATATGAGGGACCGCTGGCGTGGTTGCATCCACCTCATTAATTATCATCTGTGAAAACAACAGTCTAACCACGGTTCAGGAGATACTCTCGAGCCTTGTAACAGACGGACAGTCTTAGTCTTAGCAATAGGGTCTCGTTTTCCCTTACAAAACCATAAAAGGTTTGCTTAAGTAATTAACCTTTGTGGTTTTTATTCAGTTGGTTTCTCTGGGTGGCAGAGTTAATCCTTGCAAAAATAGACCTAAGCTACTTGCAAAAGCAACTTCAAATCTCAGAAAGTTATCACAAAGAAGCTAACCTTATTAGTCCCATCATCAAACATTATTGCTTTCCAAGGGCAATCCCTTTCCATCAGGCAGATCTTCATCACAATCATTGCCAGTCTAAAAAGCAGAACTTTCTTCTCTTTCCTTCTCTATCTCTCTCTCTCTCTTCTTATATTTTCTTTGAGAAAATTCAAATTCAGATCCCGAATTCCTTCTTTGATTTACATAAACTGTCATAATCAGTTATAAGCAGAATAGGTCAGCTTGCTGTTTAGTCACTTTGTAAGCATTGAAAAGCGGTTTTTTCCTCCATCCCGAACACCTCAAATTTTGATCTTCTGCCTCTTTTTCTGAGATACCTGAAAAATGATGAAGCTTGGTTGTAAGCGGAGTAAATCAGCATGGAACCATGGTCGATGGTATCGCGCGGGGTCACACAATAACACTTTGCAGCGGCAAATGAAACGCTTTTATGTAATTGGCCGATGTTGCCGGCGCACTGTGGGACCGTTGGAAAGTTTATGGGAAAAATCTTTTGTTTATTTTGAACAACTTACTTACTTCAGACTTATAATTTAGAAGTATTTGCTCGTGTTTGTATGAAAATACTGACCACATTTCTTCTAAAAATTGACAAGGTTTTGTCACTCTCAGGTGGATTTAGTCCAAACTCGGTTTCAGGTATAATAATAATTTGATCCATTTTTTTTTTCTTAAAGTATTTTTAAATTGTTTTTGACGTACGTTTAACTTTAGAATTTAAAACAGGATATTTACCATGCCAATAACTTATATGAACTTTGCTCTAAAACTGCATACAATGCAGTATGCAGTTTATGAATGAAATCAAAAGTCACATAATTAATATTAGCCGGAAGACGTCCACTGCTGAACAAAGGCCTCCCACTTAGATCGCCACACAGAAAGACAATCGGTCACTTGCATTCAACAGTTAATCTAAAGTATAGTTTAATGTAGTCCCTACAACAAAAAAAAAATGCCAAGCAAATATTTTAGTCCACCACTGCGAAAAACAATCCGCCACTTGCATCCAACAGTTAAATCAGTCTAATTTAATGAAAAACAAATAAAAAAACAATGCCAATCAGATATTTTTGTCCACAGCAGTCTCCCATAGATAGTGCACTGTGCATCCAGTGAGGCGGGGTACTTTTTTACGATTGCCATCGACCGTGCTCGCACCGTCTTATGTTCCAACAATTATAATACGTCATTTTTTATTATAATTAGTATCGCCTTTATTAATTAAAAGTTCACCCGGTAACGCGCACGAAAAAATAAATACGTTCGTAATTTTATGCGCGCCTGCTGTTGTTTCGAAGAACTTTTAGAAATAATACCTGTACATTTTTTATTGAAAATTCAGTAGCTAGGCGACTATAAGGTTTGAAGTGATTAAATAGTAAGTAAGCTTAAGATGATATCTGCTGGTATTTAAAAAGAAAATAACAGATAATTATGGACTCTTATTGAAACCAGAGCCCTTATCACGAGTTTTCACTATTTTACTTTACAGCGTCTTCTCAGTATTTACAGCGTTTCTTGTATGGAAAAATAGAACAGCGCCTCTGGTGTGCCAAGAACGAACTATTTTTTTCCTTGAAATTTGTCAATTGACAATGTCAAAGTTCCAGTTTACTTTACAGCAGAATAACTTAAAACTCATGATAAGGCCTCAGAGTGTCATGACTTTTCAAGTTTTTGTGACGTAAAGTAAACGGGAACTTTGACGTTAATTTTGTGCAAAATAATTAGTACCTCGTTACTACACTAGAGGCGGTTTTCATTATTCCTTAAGCAGTAAATATTACAAGTATGCTTTAATAATATACAGAAATCTTGTGATAAGGTCTCAGAACTTTTGCACCTTTGCAAAATCACAACCACACAGTGATTTCAAAATCATTGTTTAAAACTCCATGGCAAACAAAAGACACACAACTTTCTAAATAGATTCGTTGTGAAACATTCCTGACGAATGTCTAATAACTAGTAATATAAGTCAAGCAGAACAAACAACATTGTTTACATAAAGTGCACTGCGATGCGCACACGCAGGGACCATCGCCACAGACAGACAGACAGACATAATTAAATTACACTGCATGGCAGCTACGAGTTAATTAACTGGCTACAGTAATTGAATATTAAATTTATTGCTAATTACATTTTCTGTGCGAGTTTCGCTGTTAAGTTTACACATGCGGCCAAATAATTGATAAGTGTTATGTGTTATGTTAATTACTTTTTGCTTTGTTGCGAGTAAGTTGCATATAGACAAGGAAATGTAAAACCTACTTACAAATAATTAAAGATGGGACAACGCAATCGTGATCGGAGGGCAACATGAGCTATCTGTTAGCTGTAGACTGCAACTTGTCTAAGTTGGCAATTATTCAATTATTCATTACTACTAGAGAAAGTTTAAAGTTACCTGATTATCGGGTTGAAAGTAATACTTTTCAGCCCCAGGAAGAATAAAAAACCTCTAATTTGAGCGCCCTCGCTGTTCTCTAGCCCCTAACTCCGTCTCGGGAATAAATTAGTTACTTTCACCCCTAGGTTAACAATGTACTATTGCTTTCAAATTAAACTTCACTGAGGGATATCACGTTTTTCCGTGAGATTCCTTCTGATAGTTTCTTTATACTTAGTATCTTAGAACTTTACTGAAAGAAGTGGTGCCACTGAGGTATCCAAAATGTAAAAATGTTTCGATAAAAACAAAGTCAATTAATCATCACACGCTTTTAAACTATAGAAGAACTGTTACGTATTGAAAGTTAGTTTGTATTCCTAAAGCCATGACCACCATCAGACAAAACCTCTCATTGCGAAACATATTCTTAGCTAATTTGTCAGCGTACCAAATATAAATACAGACATCATCCTAACTTATCGCCCAAAGTCATAGGTCACCGTCAACACCACACTTTCTCCATCACTGTAAATAATGACATAATCAGAAACCTTTCGACGACGATGCTATAAAAATAGTCCATATGACATGTCATTATGACATAACGTTTGTATTAAGCCCGTACGGGGAATAAGCATACAATTTTTGATGTCCCATTTTTTCTGGTAATATTTGTACGTGTAGTTATCACTTCTCAATCCTGTTTCATATTAGTTATTGGAAAACGATTTACATGAAGATGGAAAATAAATTATTTATATTAATACGATGATAGCTATTATAAAATAAATGGATAATAATTTGGTATGAATATGTAGATGTTCAGTTTGTTTGTAAGGAGAAGTTCCCACATAAAATGTAATGTTTTAGTATGTTTTACTGAAATTGGGTATGTTAATTCATGCAAATCAAGCGAGCGATCTTTAATTAATGCGGTGTTAAGTACATTGGATGTTAATTATCGTTAATCAAGGTAATTATTTTGAAAGAAGTTTTTTCAAGTAGTAGCTTTTATTTTGTTATCAAACGTGACGATGACGATCTTGAATTTCTGTGCATAATGAAACATCAAAAGTTATAGGTAGTATGCTTATCTAAAACATATCAATAGAAACCTGTACAGTAGACAGCAAATTATAATTATCAGCCCATTCAAACATATTCATAATAAATCAAATGCATGCTAATGCAGTGCATAATAAAAATCATTCAAACATCATTTGTCAATCATATTTTGCAATAACATTTTACAAGCTATATCTATGTAAATAAAAACAACCACAAAAAAGGGTAAAGGGTAGTTCTTCAGAGACAAAATTTTCGATGTCTGTGGGTATATTTCCGTAACCAACTAACAAAACGGCATGTAATATTTTTTTCTGTATACTTTAGCTTTAGATCTAACTAGGACAAATTATATTTTTTTAATAGTAGCTATCTAGATACAAAATAAAAAATTTTGAAGTCTGTTCTCCTGATTCATATGGGGCGTCCGTTTCCCATTTTCCGGAACAAAATGGTCGATGTCGCATTTTCCCTTTGATTCATCAATATAAATTAAAGTTATATCGAAAGGTAATGAATTGACCTCTTACAAAAAAAATATGTAATAGTTGTAACTACGTTAGTGTGTTTATAATTAAGTAAATAAGAAGTGTCCGGCGTAAAATACTGATTAATATGGAGTAAGCTTTGCTTGACCGTACTTGGTCAAGGAATGATAATAAGAGTCTGGGATCCCGCATGGGGGGAAACCTGTCGTACAACGGACATGCTAGAAAGCGGACGTGAGGCTGGTTGGCTTAGAACCCGGTGAAACAAAGGCAAATATCTGATTCATCTGTGCTTGGTTTAGGTACTTTACTGACTACAATGCCTAATTTATTAATTTTATTTTGCTGTTTTAAGACTTTAATCTGAGTTTCGTGTGATGCTTCTGGGTTTTAAATTCGTGTAGAAAAATGACAATACTGAAGTCTGTATGAATTATGAGTTAAGCATGATTTTAGGCAAAATCATGATTCATCTGTGCCTGATTGATATGTTTAAAAGCCCATATGAATCTGAAAATAAATTAGTTTTCCCACTTTCCAGCAAGAAAGGAACACTTTTGTTGCGTTATTTTACTTTTCCAAGTCAGTAGAGTGTGTGTGAGACAATTTTGACATTTTTCTTCGGTATTTATTCATAAGTCAAATTCTATCTGTTTGTTTTTATTTTGATATGCAGTTCACAACAATGCCACTATCAACAATAGAAAAGAAGGAGAAAAAGAGACTCTTAGAACGTACGATTTTTTTATCCTAATAAGAAAAAAAGAAAAGATCCAGACGAGTATGCTGCGTGGAAAATGAAAATAATTATATTTGAAAAGAAAGGGAGAAAAAACCAAAGTAAACTGAGAGAATATTATAATGTAGCATTAATGACTATCTGGTACCTACCTACCTATTAAACAAAATTCTCGCTTTTCTGTAAGTATTTATTTCTGTATAAATATTACTCTGAAAAACAAGAATTTTATTGTTGAATTGACCAGATTTTTTCCTTGATATGATCACTGATAATTGTTTTTATAAAAAAAGTATTGTTGTTGTTATAATATTTTGATTATTTTTTTTTAATACAGAGCCCATTTTTATTTAAAGTTTTCCACTTTTATTTCTGTTCCTGATTCATCTGTATAAAATTCTGATTCATCTGGGCACTAAATTTTTAAACGTCGATATCTTAAAAACTACTTTGTAAAAACGAGTCCCTCACACAAATATATGTTATTTGGAATATCTATTTTCATATGAACATGTGTTACTGAGCTGAAAGTGAAATTAAAATTTGACCATATGAATCAGTCAAAGAATCGAATTTCGAAGAACTACCCTAAAATAACCTACAAAAAACTTTTCTTTCAGAAGTCGGTGCCTTTGTTTTTTTTTTTCATTTCATTGTTTTTTTGCCACCGACTTCTGAAAGAAAAGTTATTTTGTAGGTTATTTTACCCTTTTTTTGTGGTTGTTTTTGAAGGCGGTTACATTTTTTTTGAAAAAGTTTTATATTTTACTCTTTTTAGTTTAAATATTCAACTCAAATTCTTGTCAAATAAATCATTCTCTTTCAAGTGCACAATAAGCTAATAAAATTACCTATCTCAAAAACTACTGAACCGATTTTGATGAAACTTGCAGTATTCCGTAAGTTAAACAATACTTAGTACAACAAAAAAGAATTACTTAAATCGGACTTGTAGTTCCAGAGATATGCGAACACAAACTAAATCAGTCGATGCCTACTCCAAGCCGTTGAGGAGTTGTACCTTCCATCATCAGCTCATCCACCTGAGATGATGATTATCAGATGCAAATACTTGAACAGCTTTAGAAAATATATGAAAATGGTACTATGTGCCTATAAAATTTGAAGGTTGCCCTCGATTTCCCTGGGATTCCATCATCAGATCCTGACCTGATGATCATGGGACCAATTGGAAAGTATACACTTTCAAACAAAAGAAAAAAATTCCAAATCGGTCCAGGCGTCTTCGAGAAATCGGGGAACATACATAAAAAAAAAAAAAAAGATTCCGACGAATTGAGAACCTCCTCCTTTTTTTGAAGTCGGTTAAAAATCAATTGCAACATGTGTGTCCTATACTGTCCAATGCCCAATACTGTCCCAGCAGTGGGAACATTTTAGGAATCAGCTTATAATTATTATCTTTTATTTTCTTGTGAACACAAGAGAAAAAAAAAACCGGCCAAGTGCGAGTTGGACTCGCCCATGAAGGGTTCCGTAGTAGCAAGCATAGATTAGGGATATAATTATATTGAGATTAGTAAGTAATATACACAAACAATAAAAATAACTTTGTTTTTAGTAGTGTTTGTATGAATGGCAATGTTATATTTGCGGTTTTTGAAAATGTACTATATCTCAAAAACTGCTAACTGTACGAGTATCTCATGCAAACCAATTTTCGTTGGAAGTTTTTGTTGAGGTCTACATTATATTTTTTTTTTAGTTTTATCATTCTCTTATTTTAGAAGTTACAGGGGGGGGCACACATTTTACCACTTTGGAAGTGTCTCTCGTGCAAACTGTTCAGTTTAGAAAAAAATGATATTAGTAACCTCAATATAATTTTTAAAGACCTATCCATAGATACCCCACACATGACATGACGAATCTATAAGGGTTCCGTTTTTGCCATTCGGCTACGGAACCATAAAAAAGAAATAAAGAGTTGATGTAAGTACAGCATTTTTGTGTGAAAGTCTCAATAAAATATTCCTCCAACGTGAATCGAAGACGTGCGAATCCGAGGCGAATCGCTAGTCAATAAGGTACAGTACTGATACTGATACTGCTAGCCTACATCATCCCACTGCTGGGCAAAGGCCTCTCCCCATGACTTCCAATTTTCACGATTCAGGGCCAAAGTGGACCACTGGTCATTGGTTTTATCAAGTTCGTCTCGCCATCTTCTACGAGGTCTGCCGCGACGACTTCTGGCTGTATCAGGGCTCCACAAAGTGGTTACAAGGTACAGTAACGTTCATAAATTCTTCAATATTAATTTCGCGAGCCTTGTGCATCGATACCTGAATATAAGGAGTGTCCGACCTTGTACCAGCAAATATATTTGATTAATTTTGATAAGTGAAACCTAACGAGACTCTTATATCGAGTTATTAATATTACAACTGGTTTTCACACTCAGCTAGTAACTAGATTGGTAAGTACTTGACCAGTTTTAAGACTTGTCTAATCCATCGTGGCTGCTTGTAATTATGCTACATTACTGCATTAATAACTTAATAAAATTGTATAAACAAGGTTTTATGGTTGCTTGTATCTTTCTTTTTTTTTGTGATTCAAAATAATTTAAATTTTTGTGTATTTTTTTCGACAACATACTTCAGTAGTCTTTACCATTTCAATTGTTGATCTGTGTCTCCTTCTTATCTCTCTTCCTCTCTCTATTTTCCCTATTTTACTCTCTGCTGTAGTTGATTGGGTAGAAATAGAAACAACTAACCGCTTCCTCGTATGGCTGCAGGATTTATCAGTTTTCTGGATCCCAAAATCCAACTTTTGACTAGAATTACATATTTGGTATTTCTTAGCTCGAAAAAACATGTCTGAAATAAGTGTATATTGCGTTTCAATCGCCCCAATTGGTCCTGTAAGTTGTGTAATTCGAATTCAAACCTTTGCCTCAAAAGAACCGCCTGTACTTTCCAACTAACTTGTAAGTAAAATAACTCTTAAACAAATCCGTTGACCATCTAACCTAGTTGAAAGCCTAACAAATCGTCGGCTAATAATACAAAAGTTGACAAAGAAACACGATGTTGAATCACAATATATTATAACGATCTCAGATAGCGAGCGGTGCCTTATTGATTCCAACAATCGAACCGATTAGCCGCTCGGAACGCCTTCGGACATCTCCGGAGACCTTCGGGCACCTTCGGAAATAAATTACAAGATAAAAATGTTTGGAGGAGGCGTGAAATTTTCTATACAGTGAATTGATATGGTAAGATTATTGTGCTCGACAGTGTACTTGAGATATGAGCTGTGAAATAGATGGAGCTTTTGTTGGTGATTTTTTTTTTCATCGCTGTGTGATGTATTTATTCGGGGCTTCGGCATAAAATAAAGATAAGCTAAATAGCACATTACCTTTGACTAATTAACTATTACCACAAATGTTCATGTAAGATTTCGCTTCCAACCGGTACTATTCTAAATCTATAGGGTAGGCCTATGTTCAGTAGTGGACATCCAACGGTTGATTTGATGATGATAAAGATTTCATTAATCATAAATTTTACTTTTTATCATCAAAGTAAATTAACTGTACTGAGGCTCTTCAAAAAAGGTCACGAAAAAGTTTCTGCAGGGTCGGCAACTTGCAGGCAATATCTCTGGTGTTGCAAGTGTCATTAAAACACTAAAAGGGACTTTAGTCCCCAAACTGTCATGGTAGACTCTTTGGGGTCTAAAAAGACTGACTTTAGCCCCCATTTCACCGGGAAACTTAACAAACATCAACAGTTAACGTAACTAAAATTTTACATGACAGTTCTGTCAGATTTGACAGTTGACAGTGAACATTTTGGTAAGGCTATGGTGACTCTTTCCATTGTAGTAATGTTTTTTTTCTATGCTTATTTTGCATCTACATAGGTGCCATTATCGCGTTCACATTTACTGGCGAAATTCGACCTTAATTTCCTCTATTTTCCCATTATAATTAAATTCTAAAAGTCTAAGCATATGGCCGAACACCGCTAGACCATGCGGACTATTGTGGCAGACGGCTATAACTGTAGCCGTAAAATAAAACTGAAATAGGTGGCAGATGTTAGTGGGGAAACAGTTTTAGACGTCCATTTTTATTTTATGAAGACAAGTAATTATTGAAAATAACTATTGTTTCGTCCAACAGAAGAACCTGGCCACACAAAAAACACTGCACATATTCATAAAAATTGATTGACACAATTCGTCTTATTACAAAATGGAGTTTAACTAAAAACCCAGGTTTAAATCTCGTAAAACTACGGTTTACACAAACGTTATTACAATTAGTTTTAGGTTATCTTTATTTTATTTCTTTTTTAAATCACTTTTTCATTTTAACTTATTTTATTATTTGTGCTATGCCCTGTGTCTGTACCAATAAATGCTATTTCTTTCTTTCTATTTCTTCTTTCAATTTGTGGTTTTGCGATACCTAAACCATGGTCTAACTGGGTCTAACAGACGTAGCTGTCAAAGATGTGTCAAAGTATCTCATAGTAACTTCCTCATTATGTTGTTGTTCTGTGTTAATTTTCACCCAAAATGGATTTAAACATAGTAGATTTAATTGTTATTGCACATGGTTGGTTTTATTGTTTCAATGGTTCAAATGATGGTACTTGGTCTACATTTCATCTACGTTTGTAATACGGAGAAAGTTAAGCCATGGTACTGTAGATAACCTTAGGCTTGATAGTCCAGGTTTAAACCAAGATTTATTTAGTTTTTTGTAATAAGGCTGAATAAATTTAGTTCTGCCTCTAATGAAAGATCAGCTCTTTTTCATTTGAGGGCCTTAAAAAGCTACTCCAAGAAAATTTATAGGTAAATTGATCATGGAGCTACTTAATGTTTTGAATTGTCAATTTTACGAATTTATCGCAATTATTTTTACTTATTATGATTCCGTTAAAGTGATCTTTTGGCCCCAAATATACAAGAAATCAATAGCGATTTTCAAAGACTTGATGAAAGGTAAAAACGCAAAAACAGGTTACTAACAAGTCAATTCTATTAAATTACAACAATAGGCAAAAAAAGCGCTGATCTATCATAATGAAACGTAAAAACTCTTAATAAAGAACAGAAAAGAAAAAAAAACATTCACAAAACAGTTATCAAAATCTTAATCCGAATCAATAACAACAATAGCATTATTGCTGCATCAAATTATTATCTTCTAACTTGTCGACCATTCTTAACAAATCGTTAAACTTAGTTCATTATCTTAATTATTTTTACGTTCAATTCATTAAAGCTGTATAACAATTTAGATTATCTTCTTATATCTTGGTCTCTTTAACACCTCGCGAGCGGCGGCGCGGCTCTCAAAGCGCGATCGTAAACCCAACATGGAGTGAATAAAAAAAAGTAAAAAGAAAAACAGCCCGAGAGAATAATAAAGAGAGTCAATTCGCCTTACGTCTCAAGGTGTGAAGCTGTCATGGCCGAAATGATGACTCCATTATTAAGCGGCTAAATAATAATTCTCCGAGTCCCGTTGCAAAGGCTTGATGTGTTAATAAGTTGTGTGTGTTTGTGTTGTGTTGTGTGTGTGTATTGTGTGTTGTGTGTGTGTATTTAATTAGGGTTGGTAGTTGTTTGTGGGCGTGCTACAGTTATGTTTTACTATTATTCGATTTTCCTTTGTTAGTTATTGATATGTTTTGGATATGGGTTGTTTATGATTTTGGGGATATAATTAAATGATTCAGCGTAATTAAAGATGCAGGGTTTGTGTTTTTTGTGTTATTGTAGTTTATTTTTTTATGTGGTGCTTGCGTTTTGGACTTATAAGTATTTCTTTTATAATGTCCAGACTTAGCAATGTTGTGGTCTGGACTCTTCCAGGCCAGAGGAAAAGCGCCTTTAAAAATTAATAAAAAAAAGTAAAATGATGATAAAAATTCGATTCTATTGCTCAAGCAATAGAGAATACAATAATTTTGTCGCAATACATACTAGAATTGACAAAATTATCCCTTGACTGTGATTTGTCAGATAAATATCTGTCTATCACTAAAATATCTGTCAAAGTCCGTGTGTTGTCGTTTGGATTACACCTTTCTAGTATTTGTATGTACAGCATTTTAGAAACACAAAATGCACTTACGTAACTAATAACAACAGTTATTGTTGTTATTAAATACCATTTCAATTCCAACCTACTAGTTATAGTTACGTACGATTAAGGGTCAGTTTACACTGAGACGCCACGCGACGCTACGCGATTTGACGCGACGATGCTGGAAATGTGTTTCTTTTCTTGTAGTAAATGAAGTTAGATTTGGAGTTGCTATTAAAATGTTAGCGCTCTGGCGACGCCGACGCCACGCTCCGTTGCATAATCGGTGAAATATGTGTCTTTTCGATTAGTAAATAAAGTTCGATTTTGAGTCGCTCTATTGAAATGTGCGCGCAGCGTCGCGTCTCGATGTGAATTGACCCTAAATGTAAACTTTTTAATTTGCAGTGACGTTTGCACGCTTCTGTCAAATGAACCGTTATTATTTACGTTCTATATCTGATGCGACACGAACGGGTTACGTACACAAGGCGACACATCAAGCTATGATATCCAGTTTAAATTGACCTCGCTTTGTTTAAACTTCTCTAACAATGAACATTCACCATACACTGTTTGTGTTACATAGAGTGGTCATGTGAGTTCTAAAACTGGCTGGAGTGGTATGGCACAGTTCTGCATGTCAAGTGTTTCTCAATTATCGTAATAGTAAAGCCCTTTCGTTGATGTTATGTGGTTTTTTTTTTGTTGATTGCGTTTGTAAAAATGGTATGAGCTTAGGGTTTTCAGCAGAATATGCTCTAAATAACACTCTGAAAAATGATTACGATTGTCATAATCACATCACTGCCCGGATCGAAAATAAATAAACATGATCATTCCATAACCTTATCACTATGTCTTCGGTATTGGCAGAAAGGACACTGTGACCCTGGAACGCAATGGGCAACGGAAGGAACGGGGCGGGTGGCAAAAATATTATAAAATTTAGGAAAAATAACCCCATTTTGTCTCTCTATCCTTAGCATTGAAAACAAATTAATTAATATCTAATGCTTACTTCAGATGTTCAGACAAAGAAATACCTACATGTTATGAAAAATGTTTAATTTTAATTCTGTGAGATAAAAATCCAGGCTTGGATGCAGGATGCAGTCCTACCTTTCCGCCCTCATGCATATGCACATGCAGGAAAGGTATAACGCATATGCACACATGAATGCATATGCACAAATGAAAAGCGCGACCAAAGATTACTAAAAAGATTTACTTAATATGAAAAAATATATAGTTATTTACTCCTGAGGTTTAATTCACAATGCCGAAATAGTTCATCATGGTTTTACGATTACCGACTTTCAACTAACGAGCATAAGATTCAAAACTATTACTTATTTGAAGAACGAATTGAACATTTCTATCTCTCGAACATTAGACATCAACGCTCAATACTATGTCAAAATAATTTAAGATGTTATAAGTATCACAATTTTGATCCAACTTTAACAGAATTTTTATTACAAATATTTACATGCATTTAAATACTAAATTAACAAACCTAATAATAATTAAAATAACTAACAAAGAGCATCAAAAAATTCATATTCAAATTCATATTCATGCAGTGGACGTCCTATGGCTGAGATGATGGCACAAATTCTATTTCAACTAGCGATCACTAGAAAACAAGACAGTCAAATAAAGATCCGGTGAAAGTAGAAAAAAAGCTTTGCATACAATTAACCACGAAAATTAATTCATGCACTCCATTCATAGAACAACGACATCTTTAATTGCGTTTTTTACACGAAAAAACTATTCATAATGACCATTCGGAGCCCCTCACTTTATAATTAAATCCGAAAGATTGCTTTTGAAAGGTAATTTTAATAATTCCTACAATTATAGTACAATTTCTATCAGGGGTCTATTTTTTTTTTCTTTTGGTTAATTAATGTGTGGTTGCTGGTCTTGTGTTCATTGTTTTGTGTGCAGGCGCATCGGCGTGTGAACTGGGCGGGCAGGCCGGCCGACCAATCAGCGGCTTGCGCTTGAGTTGCGCGGGCGCCCGGTGTGCGCACGCGATTGTCTTTACGATATGGGTACATTCAGAAGATCCGTTTTGTATCAGGCTAGTTGAAGACTAAATACAAGTGCATGCTTCCCGTCCTTAATTACCGAAAAATAATCAGAAATATTCGGGAATTCCCGGTTCTCTCAAGGTATTTGAAGAAACGGGAGCATGTCATAGATATAACTTGTAAAGTACAATAGGCTATTTGACAGTATTAATATATTACAAATCTAATTAGTCCGGCATTTAGAGTTTTGAGAAAAAACGGACACGTGTTTTATCTTTTGTAAATTCAATGAACAATTACCAAGATATAACGCATCGAAACTCGAGAGTGCGGGCTGGTGATGTCAGAATTTAGTAGAAATTGTACTAAATTGTGACGTATTGCCAATTTTGAAAGCGTTGTATCTCCGTCAATTTTGGCAGTCGTACAAAAAGAAAAAATAAAGGCGAATATTTTTTGATAATCTTACTGACGGACTAAAGTTTTTTTTTTGTCAGATAGCCTATTACTTTCAAGCCTCGATTGCTTAGGTTTTCAATTACTATGAGAACCATAATTATGTCGTGAAGATATAAATATTCGTACTTATTTTGAACTGATGACAAAAAGATGGAAGAAGGAGCCATGCTGCGCTGACAATTAATAAGTTGGGGTAAGGAATACGCTGATCCAGTTAGTCAACACGTTTCTCAAACCAGTGCTGGAATCTATCCTTATCGGTTTTTTTTTGTATTTAATATAGGTTTGCTCTTGGTTTTAATCAGATGAGGTCTCAGATGGAGCGAGCTCACACATAAGGTGCTGAAACTCCTGCGCACCATCAGAACACAGAAAAAAAACTGTTTGACACCGGACTCTGACAAGATGGTGGTCACGAATCAGGCGGCCTTGGTGAGAATTATCACCGCCACTCATCCTTAGATTCCGGGACTGTCTCATCAGTTAAACGTGACTATGGAACGTAAAAGGCTATTGAAGGACTCCGTGGATTTGTCTTAGCCTGATAGTCCCTTTCGTCCCGGCCTGGGTTGAAGGAGTCATTTGATTATTTTACCACGATAAAAAAAACGGGTTCAGGTATTCTGTGCTGCCATTGGTGCCTGAAGTGGACCTTTAGGAATGTTATTTTTTTTTTTTGGGACAAACCCACCACACTATTCCCAAACCACTGCAACTCCTGAGAGCCAGAATCAACAGTGGCAACCACCAGAAAAGCGCCAAGACAATGAAGCTCGACGTGTCCCGGAGAATGAATTTACCTGTCTTGGATCCTGCACAAAATTAATCAGAAAAGAATAGTGGAGGAGTAGAAAAAATATGTTTCCACTTCCCTCCATGCAAGCAGGAGACAGAACAAAGCAAGGCCAATAGGCACAAAGGGACATTACAACTGGGAGAAGCCCAGTTGCCTTGCACCACGGGTAAAAATGACTACTAATATTAATGGGTCCTAAATTGTGAGCTGCTATATTTGATTCCAATAATAGGTATGGCAAAAACGCTTGAACGCACGGAAGTTTGTTCGAGTTTCCACAAGGTCCGTATAATAAATGACTCCAGATGTAGTCTGAACAGTATCCAACATAATATTGCGTTCGTTCTGCCAAAGAATACACTCCCAAAGAATATGATGTGCTGATTGTTCATATTCACAGTCAGGTGACGAACATTGACAAAAAGGCGAGGGAACAAGCTTAAAGGAAAACAATTTACTTTTAAAGTTACCATGTCCCGTGAGAAATTGGGCAACACAGTGATCCACCTCCAACCACGTCCTAGCCAGCCGCTCACGAACGGATGGGAAGAACTGGTGGAGGTGCCGCCCCTTGGGAGAATTATCCCACCTATTTTGCCATTCGGATAAAAGTTCCTCCCAGACGTCGCTCTGGGGTTTAAATAATCTAGATATCTTATCACGGTCACGTTGCGGTAGGAAATCAGCGTCAGTGGTCTCCCGTGCGGAAAAATACATTGCAGCACGTCGCTGCACTTCAAGATCTACTGGAAGAACACCAGCAAGTACCGGTAAAGCTTCAGTACTGACGGTCCTATACGCTTTACTTAAGAATAACAAAGCCAAGCGTTGGCTTTGAAGCAATTTACGCCGTGCCGCCCCTATGGTGGCCCTATCGGCCCAAACAGGTGCTCCGTAGCACAAACAACCCAAGTAAGTAGCCCCATAAATAGTTAGATAAATAGTTTAGGAATGTTAGTAGAATGTTAGCCTTCTGTTCCCTCTAGGATATTACCAACCGCTATTTTATTTAACTATGTGCAATTGTACATTTTACGGCTCCCCTGTAATTGGAATTAAGTGAATTGCGAAAAAATACAAAACTTTAATAAAGTGACTCGTAAAAGTTATAATTTTATTAAAGGCTCTATTATTTTGACTCCTTTTCTGTGTTTTACATTAACTTGTACTATTAAGATGGAAATAGGGACAGTTATGGAATCGAATAGTTAAAGGATGCTGAAATAAAACTTGAAAATGTATCAACTACAGACTTTCAGTTTAAAAACTGTTTTTTTTTCTTAGGCATTATTTTAATTCAAATTTTAATATGTACGCTATTTTGATTATTTATTTCATTATTTCAGAAACTAAAATGATAATTAACAGTTATCTTGTTACTAACTTTGTTTTGCCAATCTAGCGTCCAAAAATATTGAAGGAAATGTTAACTTGGGTTATAAAAACCATCGGTCTTTTTAGGGCATAGAGACTTTAATAAAATCTCAAATAATATAATTTTCTCCACAACAAACGGAAACAAGACTACAACAAAAATCAGAAACAACAAAATCAACAACAATAGAATCACTGATGAGGAACTAAAAAGATCCAAATTCGAAGTTTAAAAAATTAAAAAACTATTTCACTTACTGTAGCTGTCATTTGCGTGTCTACAGGGGTGAGGTGGGGTAGTGAAGGAGGGGGGCTGTGTCGGCTTGCGCTTTGAACACTGAGGTGCTAATAACGAGGCGCCCCGCTGCGCGTGCGCCCCGCTGCGTCGGGAATGTGGGGGAAGCGATGCGGTACATGTATCTTGTAAATGTAAACGTGGGTAGTTTTGGATTAAGTTGTTAGTTAGTTGGGTGTGAAGTTAATAGTTTTATACACCCTTCGTTGTTTTTATTAGTTGCGTTTGTTTTTAACAGTTTGGTCTAAAGGTATGATGAAACTCAGGCGATCAAATTGTAAACGATTAGTGAAGTATCTGTACGTATTAGTCATTTCCAGCTTTAATGGCTGTAATTTGGTCCTTCGATTAAACGTCAAATTGTGATCTTGTAAATAGGTTTTTTGATTTTTATTATTCACTTCAAGTATTTTAGGTTGAGTTCTGATTAGTTAGCTTCTTCCAAATTATTTTGGGATTATGACCCATTCAGTTCGGCATAGCAAAGAAAATAATAATAATATGGCACTTGCTTCACAATTAAGGCACATAATACTGTGTCCTTCGTGTTCTATCCATTGTTCTTACCAGAAACTGATGAACGATTCTTAAAAAAATGCGAAACTCGTTGCCTAATTCTGGGTCGAGGGTCGACACAATTTAGATAGCCTTCCAACCGCCAAAATCCCAGTTACTGAACATAAAATTAATATAAATACATCACCTGTACATTCACATCAGCCCACCTCACCCTAAGTGAGATATCTGGGCCGCGGGTCTCTATTAAGTATAATCACACGATAGAGGCGCCCGCGCCGCTCCAACTCTACACGAGTTGATTAACGACCACGCCGGACTCTACTGAGTGTTGTGACTACCCTACGTGCTAGGTAATTAGGTAATTATTATATTGTGAAGCTCTATGTAATATGATGAGAAAAGGCGGATTTCATCAATTAAAATGAAAGCAATCAGTACCGTCTAAGCTGCGTTCAAAGAAACCAGTGCCAAATACTCTGTAGGTAGCAATGATGACACGGATAGTACGAGTACCTCTTTTTTAGGAAATCTAGTTTTAATCATCATCAGCCTATAATGTTCCCACTGCTGGGACACAGGCCTCCTCTCTGTGAAGGAAGTGGGCCATAATCTACCACGCGGGCCCAGTGCGGATTGGTAGATGTCACATGTCTTCGAACTTTTGGTTCTAGGACATGCCGGTTTCCTCACGATGTTTTCCTTCACCGTTTTGAGAGCAGTGGAGATGAAATAATGCGCCTGGCGGGGTTCGAACCCACGACCTACAACTCGTAAGCCGGGACCGATACCACTGGGCCACCACTGCTCCCTGCACCAATCTAGTTCTAACACTTTAATAAAACGAGAACAAGATTAGGAAGAATCAATTAGCCAATTATAAGATTATTGTAAATAGGTAAATCAAATAATTCAACACTTGATCGCGGTTAAGATATGCTGATCTCTTTCAGTTACATTGGTATTATTCACCCTCTAAATGAGTATGGCTAAGATTAGAAACTAATATGCCATTTCTGAATTAGAGAAATAATCTAGACCCACTATCACACAACCCGAACTGGACAACTGTACCCTTAGCACGAGTTCTCAGTATTTGAGACGTAAAGTAAACTGGAACTTTGACAACTTCAAATTGACAATTTTCAAGGAAAAAATTAGTTCCTACTTCGCACACCAGAGGCGCTGTTCCATTTTTTCATACAAGAAACGCTGTAAATACTGGAAAGACGCTGTAAAGTAAAAGAGTGAAAACTCGTGCTCAGGGTACTGGAATCACGTCCTGTATAATGCCAACTTCTTCGCAAAGAGGGGAGACTCGAGTCCCAGCGGTGGGTACCTTAAACACAGATTATGATTTTACTTTATTCTGTTACACATATTTCTTATTAAGCTATTGCATAGCTTTTATCGCGGGAACTGAGCGCGGCGCGGCGCGGCGCGGCGACCGAATCAAAAAAAATCTAAAAACCTAACGAAAATACCTGACACCACGCATCGTCTAACATCGTTTCAGTTCGGGAGACTTCGGCAATCATAAAAATATCCGGCATAAAAACAATTTACTTTTTCTTACTGATTCTAAACGGCCAGCTACAAAAGGAGTTTTCACAATGAAACCCACTTATGAAATTCTCCTACAACAAAGAAGTCCTTTATTACAGTAGTGCACCACAAACATTTTAAATAAATTATATTCTCGTTAAAAATAAGCGGTAGGCGTAAAAAATGTTATGCAATAGCTTCACCGGGGCAGTCTTCGAGTGCCACATGTATTTTTTTTTAATTATTTTAACTCACACACTATAGCTGATTTACATCTGTAAAGTCTCACAAGGATCAGTTAAAAAACCAGCGTAAGGCACCCTGTGGCCTGGATTATTTCTGAAATGAGCCTATTTGGCTTAATCGTGAGGCACACGATACCTACTTTTTAACCGACTTCATGTGTTCTTCCTTCTCCATTGTATTCTCATGATAAAATTGTGTGCCCAAAGCTTGCCCAATAAACTTATTTTCTTCTTCTTCTTTACCTAGTCCAATCGCAGACAAAGAAAGCTGGTCTCTTTAAGAAAACTTACTTTGGCTTGGTATGAAAGTCTTTTCCCATAATATTATTTTCATTTAGCAAGCTGCCATCCAGATTACTTTCATCTCGGTAAACCTATTAAATTAAGCTTGAACATAGCCCTGTACTAGTGTGCCTAGTTTATAGGTGCGTCCCCACAGAGCGCGCAGCCTCGCGAGGCATTTTCAGCGCGAAGCAGCTCGGTTGGTGTGGACGTGTCTCGGGCGAGGCAAGTGACAGGGCTGCTGCGGTCGAGCGACCGAGCGCCTGAGCCATCCAGTGTCGGCTTTTGTTTTGCTCGCGTATATTGTTTCGTGCCTCGGTCGAAAAACAATAGACACGTCCACACAGAGTGAGCAGCTTCGCTTGTCAGTTTCCTCGCGCAGCAAATGCCTCGCGAGGCTGCGCGCTCTGTGTGGACGCACCTTATAAATATAATATCTAATCCATCTATTTGATTGCAGGCAGTGAGAGGCACTCACGTTATTGCGCAGACGTACACTTTACACTTTCCAAGGAACGATTGATTAACGATCCTGAGATGAAGAGCCTTATTACTACGTTATAAACTATAGTATCTTTACACCTAGTTAATTTGATATAATAAACTTCCTATGTTAACTGGATATCCCGAATTCCCCATACTAGATTAATAAAACAGCCTGCCTACTTACCGTGTCTTTTTAGGCTGATCACAGACTAGAGTTTTTTTTAGCGTGGTAAAATCATCAAATGAGTCCTCCCACCCAGGGCAGGGCGGGAGCAACTGTCAGACTTGTACTGACTAAAATCCACGGTGTCCTTCATAAGCCCTTTACGTTTCAGGATCACGGTAATGGTATAAGTCCTGCGACGCCGGCAGGTTTTGGCCCTCTAGAAGGGAGCCCCGTCATCTTGCTGACGCTTTTTGAGGCGCGCGTGGAACACAACGTGCCGTCGACCCGGGCATGATCCATGGTCGGGCGGCGAGTTGCCCATTACTCGCCGCCCGCATGCCCGCGCCTACGGTGGCCGGAGATCGTCTTGCGACGTCCGACGCCGTGGGCGTCTACCGCTGCGGCTGGGGCGGAGGGAGGACGCTGTCCTCTCTCTCTCACGGCCAGCCTCCTTCTTCGCGAGTATATAGACTAGAGTTACGACATCAGTTTTAGGACATCATCGGCCTAGCCTTTTCCCAATTTTATTGGGGTCGGCTTCTAGTCGAACCAGGTGCATTTGAATATCAGTATTTTACATGGAGCGACTGCCTATTGGACCGCCACAACACAATAACTGGGTAATACGATACCCCATCGTATGACTGGTTGTCAGACTTTAGAGCTTCTGACTAATAGTAACGACTGTCAAAGATCTACAAATGACAGCCGGGACCAACGGCTTTACGTGCTTTCCGAGGCACGGATGCTTATCGTATTTGAAATTAGTTCATAGATTCGTATGAGAAGGTGCTTGTGTATAATAAATCTAAAATAAAATTATGATAGTTAAACGGAAGGTTTTTCTGAGCAAATCGTGAGCTTTTATTAAGTATTTCTTGCAAAACATCCATAAATAATTACTAAACTAACTCGCATAAAGTCTGATTACAACCGTCTTCATTAAAATCCCTATAATTAACACATACATATAAATTATAATTTAATCTTACATCTAGTACATAAACACGTATACATAACAAGTAAATAACTACTTATCTCAAACCAAACACATAAAAATGTAAATTATTCTCACCTTGACTGATCAATTAAATTCAATTCTATGGGTCTAGTAATCGCAGCACTTTTAAACATGAATATACTTAAATTAAAACAACAACCGATTGCCCGCGACTATGTCTGTGTAAAAATTGACCCACGGAATCAACTATATATTATAAGAATAAAATAGCCCGTACTAATATCTTTGTACCAAACCCCGAAATCTGTACTGTGAAACAAACCCTGAAAGAAAGAAAAAACTGTACCCTTAGCACGAGTTTTCAGTATTTGAGACGTAAAGTACCCTTAGCACTGGAACTTTGACAATTTTAAATTGACAATTTTCAAGGAAAAAATTAGTTCCTTCTTCACACACCAGAGGCGCTGTTCCATCTTTTTATACAAGAAACACTGAAAAGACGAACTGTAAAGTAAAAGAGCGAAAACTCGTGCTAAGGGTACTGGTGTATGAAACACCAGTTTTTTCTTTCTTTCAGGGTTTGTTTCATAGTAATTCATACAAAATGGAATATTTTCCGTTGAAAATGTATTCATTTATAGTTCAGGGTTGGTCAAATAATTCTGTATAATGTTCATTTCATTATAAGAGATTCTGCGTATTTGAATTTAAATATCTACAAACGCAGCCACGGTGCTTATTTATAACACCTTGAATGCATCGTATTCGTATTGTATGTACACAAAATGTTTGAGCGATTAAAGAATCTGAATCTTATTCAGAAGTTATGCCTAGTATAGTGTAAAAATAATTAAAAAAATACATAAAAATAGCATGAAAAAATGACAAACCAACAAACAAATTAACTGACTTTTAAATTTATAATATCGGTATGCATAAATAATCTAATCAATTATGATCAAATGAATACGAATTACAACCAATGTGTTAATACATTGGTGCCAGGGTCCTGGTCATGAGGAAGTGGCATTGGGGCTGATGGCCAGATAAATCCAGCTTCTACAATAAGAGTTCTCCGTACTTAGTATAGGAGGCATTTGTCATCATCATCATCATCTAAGCCATAGGACGTCCACTGCTGAACATAGGCCTCCCCTTTAGATCTCCACATATACCGGTTGGAAGCGACCTGCATCCAGCGTCTTCCGGCGACCTTTATAAGGTCGTCCGTCCATCTCGTTGGTGGACGTCCTACGCTGCGCTTGCTAGTCCGCGGTCTCCACTCTAGCACTTTTCGACCCCATCGGCCATCTGCTCTGCGAGCAATATGGCCTGCCCATTGCCACTTCAGCTTGCTAATCCGGTGGGCTATATCGGTGACTTTAGTTCGTCTACGGATCTCCTCATTTCGGATTCGATCACGTAGAGAACGTGGCATTTGTACAAAAGAATTATCCTGCTAGGAACTTAGCTGCTCTAGGAAAACGGGCTGCTCCCTGTCATGGTAAGTTCAATAATTTAGGCTCATTCCGGTCCGGGTTAGCGGCGCGTCGTATTCCATGCGCGCCTCTTGAGCTGTCAGCAAATTGACAGGACCTGGAGCACAAAGCTATGGAACGGAACAAGGGGGTTTTAGGCAATGAGTATGACAGTTCCTTCGACTCCACCTAAGGCGCGAAAAAAACTCATTCATCCCACAAAAAGGGCAAACAAGACACTTTTTACCCAAGAAACAAGGCCGAGGCCAGAATTTATATCCGTCGAATTGCCGTCGAATGCTTATTTTCATGTAGGTGTCATGAAATTTTATAGCTGCTCAAAAATAACAAAAAAATTGTTACACTTGCCATTTGAAAACACTTGAAGCGAATTAAAAATTGAATCCTATACTACATAAATAACTTACGTATTTATTAGGTTCTTATTTCACTAAAATAAATGAAAACATCAACCGTATATCAGGGAGTGCAATTTGCAAGAAGTTAGTAAAATGGCTCGCAATTGAAGCAATCTATCATAATTTATGTTCAATTTTGTAATATGTATGAACTGGAGCACATGTAAGTATACTCGTACATACATACAAGTCGTATACTGTTTCAATCATTACCAGCTCAGATTTTCTACCTTATGTTTCGAATCACTTGTGTAATAGAATATTAAACACATTTGAACGAGATCTATGAAGATTCCCATGGAGTTGTCTATGACAATAAGTGCTATAAGTTGGTGCCAGTTAAGATGTCAATAGCGGACATTGACCCCTACCTAATAAGTCTTCGTATAATGAAATAAGATCAGAATTAGCATGTTAATTCTGATCTTATTCATATTCATATCATATCATAAAATACCGAATAAATTAGTAAGTACTTACTAATTTTTTCGGTATATTGTAAGGATAGTATCTAAGTATTCATAAGATATCAAAATGGTAAAAATATTTCACCTATACCTAAGATTTTATATTATTTTTATCTTTAAGACTCACAAGTAAACACTATCATATCACAGAAAAATGCTAATTCTGATCTTATGTCATTATACGAGGACTTATTAGGTAAAGGTCAATGTAGCGGACATTGACCTTTACCTTACCTTTATGGACATCTTAACTGGCACCAACTAGCTTATGGGTCCTTCCCTCCCTAATTGTTTTTTAAGGGAGGCAATCTGGTTCAACTGTTTTTTCAAAACTATACAGCGATGAAAAGTATTCAATCATTAACAATGATGATCTGAGAAGCCTCTGTGTATCCTCCCCACCCAGGGCGGACAAGGAGGAGCTGTCAATCTCGTATTAACTTAAATCCACGGTGTTCCTTCAATGGCCCTTTATGTTCCGGAGTCAGATAATATAGATAATCGGTTTCCTGATAAAACAGCAACATACAAATGCCAAAATTCCATCATATAATTATGACTGCTTCATTGCTTTACTTCTTAGTTTTGTACGTCTCAGAGAATATCATTTCGGACTACCTTACTAACAATATTATTGTTTTGGAAACTCCAAATCACCAGAAAAATACTGAAAAAGTACAGTCAAAAAGGTAAAAATATTAAGCTTATAAGTGCAATTCTAGGTACAATCAACAAAAACATTATCAGACTCATACAAATCTCTTAAAAGACATTAAAAAAGGACGATAATAACATTCTCCCCACGTATTAAGAACTAAACAAAAAAGGTACAGTCGTCAAAAAAAACCGCGAACAAGAATGCAGCTCGACGTGTACATTGTAAAGCGAAATTGTTTTACTGACGACACGTCTAAAACACCCACAGCAAAGTCGTTCTCCATTGATTGAGCCATCGCGAACGCTATTTCAGCGGGTTTACGCATCTTACCAACATAGCTTTAACACCAAGAAAACGCACATGAAGTTCTTAAAGCTTTAAGAACATGGTTGGAATTTGAATGAAGGTTTGCAAGAGCAAGTGAAAAAGTATATTGGTATTCCTGAAGTATGTTGTCGTAACTCAGACGTGCCAGTCGGAAACTATTATTTGTTGCGGTTCCCTTACATTGTATTCGTGAGTTACAGCTTACAGTTTTCCGTTTATGAAATGAGAAAGTTTTAGTATTGCACCCGCAATGTATATCGTGTGGAGATTACGTTTTTGTGTTCTCTGACTTATCTACTAACAAAAATGTTTTGCTCTAAGCATTATGAAAATCGAATAAAACAATTTTGGATCTTGATAAATAGCTCTTACACCGTTAACTCTAAGATCCAGAAATAAAAAATTCGAACACATTCTAAAAACTAAAATACTAAATTATTTTTAATTACAACAAAAATTCAAACTTCGAACATAATTAACCAGCTACCGGAATCTTCAACCGTTACCACGCAAACTGTTCCATAATTACTTCACACATCTGTTTATTCACGAGCTACATTAAATACGTGTTGATTTAAACACGTATATCAGCAAAAAAATCGTCAATCAGACCGTCTTCCCTCATTTGCGGCAATAATTCCGACTTTAATTTACTCAGTGATTGAGCGATCGTATAAAACAACACGTCGATGAAGACATCAAATTGAAAATCATCAGCAGTTACCGCTGGGTAATAATGTGGCTTTTATTACCTTGATATATTGCCTGTACAAATCGTGATTACGCTAGTGAAAATGTCGTTTCAACAAAACACTGTATTAAAAAAATGAATAATGACTTCTTTGCCGACAACGTCATTATAACACGCAGTCACCGGCTCGCGAGAGATTTCTATCTGACTGTACACATGACTGACAAACAACACAAAACCAACCTTATTCTTTTCAAAATAAAGCTTAAGTTACCCTCTACATACGCAAAAAAGTTTTCATTCAAATTCAACGTTTAAATTCCACAATTTTAAAGTTCATTTTCCCCTGGACAGTATCGTCATATGAATCGCTATCAGCACACAGAATTTCCACTTGATTGTTGCATGGCGAATCGGATTGACAGGTAAGAAGGTTATTATTATCACATTTTACTTAGAGTACATGCATTTACATAAAACGCGGGGTAATTTGTAGAAATGTTTGGTATAAATATAATGTGAAGTAGGTAAATATAATTCCTGTTTTTGGTAACCTACGCAGTTTCGTTTTATGAACTAAAATGTCTATGAATTTTTAATTAAATTATGAATAACTATTGTAGCTTTGAGGTCGAAATATACTGTTAAAGGGGGGCGCTCTTTCACTGGCATATTATGAAAATTTTATTCAAGAAGCATCTCAAAAATACATCAGTCATACGAAAATCGAAGCAGGACGGGAGGGACTGTCAGACTAGAATCCACGGTGTCCTTCAATAACCTTAACGTTCAGTAGTCCCAGTGAAGAAAAGAGACAGAGCAAAACAGAGCAAAGAGAGAATTCGTCTAGCGCTATCTCATTCACTCACTGGAACTACTCTGCCTACCTGATAAGACAGTCCCGCGACCCCGGATGCCTGCACATACCTACATGCATGCACGAACATTTCAACGATTTTTCATATTCCCAAATAAAATCGTCTTCTAAAGTTTTCTAAATTGATTTATCCGACTGCTTGAAAAGTTATATGTTATATTTCACTTTATTAAATAACTAGCTTTTCCCAGCGGCTTCGCTCCCCTCCCCCCCTTTATTGCCTATTTCACTAAGGACCACAGCAGCTTTCAACTGGTGAAAGAATTTTTGAAATCGGACTAGTAGTTTTTGAGCTTATGATTTATGTATAGGTGCAATTATTCCCTAAGAAAATCCAAGAAGGCCGCTATAAAATTTCCTGCTTCAGGAATTCTATCTAACCCCTAAAAAAGAGATTGAAATGGCAATGTTCAACACAAATGTCACGCGGGCGCAGTTTACATTACCACACATTACATACTGTGTGACAACAATGTTATTGTTAACATTTAACTATGTACAACTATGTTAAGTACCTACCTTTGTTAGGGAAAGGGGTGTCGGATTTGGCAACAATGTTAGAAATGAATTGAATGCTAAAAAGCACATGCTCTCCTGAAGTTCATCAATAACTTAATAAAAATTAGCATTCTTTAGATCAATATGCCTGTATCAAGGAAGAATAAGACGCAGTTAGAAGGGTTGACTAAAATCCAAGGTTTTCCTTCAATAGCCCTTTATGTTCCAGGGTCACGGTCACGGCCACAGTTTAGACAGTCTATCCAAGATTATACTCCTTTTTTTAGCTAAAGGTTTTTGTTTTTTCTTTTAATTTTGATTATTGTAAATTCGCCCCATTTCTTCTTTCCGCACGGATAGCAGAACAATTGAATAATAATAAAATCCAGCACAAAAACACAATGTGGTAGCTGAACAGAAAGTACTAGGAGAACACGATCAATACTTTTTTTCGTGGGGAATTAATTATGTGGCGAATTTACAACAACCCACGAAAAGCACCTTGTACCTATAACGCCCATCAAACCAAAGTGACAGTAATAACGAATTAGCTAATTAATCCCTCAGTATAATCTCAAAACGTGTCGATACAGACGCTCTGTTAGGCACAGACAATCAATCATTATACAGCCTGTCTAGCAATGCGTAGTACATTGTACAGTCAATGTTGCCATACTCAAAGCGCTGATGGAAAAGTGATTGAAAACGGTATTGTTACTGCTAGTGACCGACTGGCGGGAATGTCTATGACTTTTTTACTAGTACACTAGACCTGTATGCGACCACGGTATAAGGTGAGGCTGTCATGGCGTCATTTTGCGACTTTTACGCTTTTCTAATACTACGTAAATAAAAAAAAAACTCATAAGGGTGTTCCTGTGGGTGTTCCAGTGCTCCTCCACACAAGATATGCTTATGCTGTGCAGCAAAAATGTGACATTTTGGGTACAAAACTATGTGACCGTTTCCACTGATGCTCAGCTATGTAACGATGCGAGTAAGATGTTCTATAAGATGCGCCACCTCTAAAGCCTCGCTTCTCAACTCTCAAGGTACACATACTTGTGCGAGGAAGATGCGCAACTCGAGTATGGGTAAGTCTTCAGCTACTCCATCTCGCGACCATCCATAGCACGCAGCCACAGCTCGCGTCCATAGCAAACAACCGCAGCACGCAGCCACACCTCGTATGGATAGCACGCGGCCACAGCACGCATTTTCCATATACACATATAAAACGGAGCTTAGTTAAATCTGTTTTCTTTACCAGTGCTATGCTATGTGGAACAAGGAATATGATTGGTGGTTATCCAAGGCATCAATATCAACACACATATCAGATGGAAAAGCACACTTACACTTACACAAAGATGTAATTGTAAAATACAATAAAAAAAATAAAAATGCTCTTAAAATAAAAACTACTGCACCAAACTGAATGAAATTTTTATGGGACCAAATGGCAAGTATACTGTATCAAACAAAAAAATCGCACAAATCGAACCAGAAACCCCGGAGTAATCATACTTTAAAAAAATACCGACCGAATTGAGAACCTCTTTTTGAAGTCTGTTAAAAATATTAGTTGAGTCCGTTTCCACCACTGCCACGAGTATGTTGATCAAGGTATATGATTGGTGGATATCAAACGCTTAGCACATATCAGGTGGAAAATCACCCTTACACTTACATCTAATAATTATGTAAAATTCTCGTGTCACAGTTTTCGTTACCATACTCCTCCGAAACGGCTTGACCGATTTTGATGAAATTTTTTGTGCTTATCCGGTATCTATGAGAATCGGCCAACATCTATTTTTCATCCCCCCAAAATGTTAGGGGTAGTCCACCCCTAATTTTTTTATTTTATTTTTTAGACAAAAATTTTAATTTCTATTTTTTATGGCAAAACAACGTTTGCCGGGTCAGCTAGTCTAATATATAAAATTCTCGTGTCACAGTTTTCGTTGCCATACTCCTCCAAAACGGCTTGACCGATTTTGATGAATTTTTTTGTGCTTATCCGGTATCTATGAGAATCGGCCAACATCTATTTTTCATCCCCCCAAAATGTTAGGGGTAGTCCACCCCTAATTTTTTTATTTTATTTTTTAGACAAAAATTTTAATTTCTATTTTTTATGGCAAAACAACGTTTGCCGGGTCAGCTAGTCTAATATATAAAATTCTCGTGTCACAGTTTTCGTTGCCATACTCCTCCGAAACGGCTTGACCGATTTTGATGAAAATTTTTGTGCTTATCCGGTAGGTATCTATGAGAATCGGCCAACATCTATTTTTCATCCCCCTAAATGTTAGGGGTAGGACAAAATTTTTAATTTCTATTTTTTATGGCATAACAACGTTTGCCGGGTCAGCTAGTAATATTGTAAAATTGTAACTGTAAACAAAACTGGCAGATGTAGTATTGATGAGTTGCAAGTTGCAACCGCGCTGCCTAGATTCCGTATGTATGTATGTATGAGATCCAGGCATAACCGCACAACCAATGTGCTTGTTTCCTTTTGTGACATTCCTGACACATTGGTACGTGGCCAGAATTTAGAGAGATATAGCTTTATTTTTGAAATCTAGGCTAGCATTGAGAATCCTGCAATGCTGCATGGTTGTACTTCTATTTTGAAAAGAAAAAAAAAACTGTTTATTTCTCCACAGATTATGCATGCAAAAATAAAAACGGAGAAGTTAATTACTATAAAATAGAAAAATTAACAACTAAAAACAGATAAATTAACAATGACTAAATCTAAACTTTTATAATAACAAAAACAGAAATCGCCAGCTGCACTCCATGACTGTGAAAAGAAAGGCGACCACTCAGCATAATACTGTGCTATGGGAGACCCACAGCACAGCACTGGTTTTCAGTGGTCACCCGAAGAAGAAGAAGAGAAAAAAAGTAATAGAAAAAAGTGTATGTCGTTTTGCTCTCCCAAACAATATACACTTTTTTTCTTTGTCATCCTTGTCGACAGTGTGGGTTGAGTTCTTTATGCTAAACTCCAATTTCGGGCATGCGGGCGGCGAGTAAAGGGCATCTCGCTGCCCGACCATGGACCATCCCCGGGTCGACGGCGCGTTGTGTTCCACTCGCGCCTCAAAGAGCGTCGGCATAATGACGGGGCCCCCCTCTAGAGGGCCAAAGCCTGCCGGGGTCGCGGGACTTATCTCATTACCGTGACCCCGGAACATAAGGGGCTATTGAAGGACACCGTGGATTTTAGTCAGTACAAGTCTGACAGTCCCTCCCGCCCTGCCCGGGGTGGGAGAACTCATTTGATGATTTTAGCACGCTAAAAAAAAAAACTACATCCAATTGAATGGTCCTACCTTAAAGCGGACAAGCTTCTTGCCTTCAACCAGGCCAAAAAATGCAGACTTTGGACTACTTTTGGACCACTACTCAGATTGAAAAACCTCATTAGATTTTTCAATCTATGGACTGCCCGACTTGAGTAGAACCCAGAATCTCTGCCTGCTATTACTCAAAACTGACTTAACATCGACTTAAAAACACCTGACGTCTTCAACGGGTCTAAAACGGCCACTTAGCAATATTCCTAACGATTCACATCGTGAATGAATAATAATAGAAGAATAGCCAATGACGTTGCGCAGTGAATCATCAAGAGTGCTGCTTAAAGTGACTGTTGTAAACCCTATGCTGGTCGTGTAACATCTAAATCAGTAAAAGCCTCCAACCATATTTAAGGTATTATAATTTTACCTCGCCACAATAGAGACATCAGTAGACTCAACCAAATCGGACGCACCAAACCGATCAGGTTTTGTTCGTTAAACCTTCACATATAATTAAGGAGGCGAGCTGGCTTCGCTAAAACACATAAATCATAATAATTTAATGCGGGCCGAGTCTTTCCCGCGCCGGCACCGACTCAACAACGTTTTTTCCTGAGTTACGACCGAGCGCGCATCTGCGCTTCTTTCCACTCTACCCGAAATGACTTCGGAATTGACAGCTTTATAAATATAAGAAAGGGCTCTCGTAGGGGTCGTGCCATCGGTATGGCCTGTGAGTAATGACACGCGGCCAGACTATAGCCTTTCAATTTTATGATTGCCTGGTACCAAGCGGTCTGTTTTCAATTGCTAATTGAACGGTGTGAATTTTTGCCTTTAATTTATTCGATTATTTTTAATAATTTGGAGGGTTATGGGAGAAAATTCACTTGAAACTTATTGAACAATTATATTATTTTTAATTCCAGAGTCGAGTAATCTGACAGTTTTATTTCTATTTCACGTAGGTTGTTCTTTACCTTGAAGCGCATCACACACGGCTAAGATACGATAATATTTTATCTTAAGATGTTATATTAATATATCTTAGGCCATCACAGACGACGAAGATACGATACTGTAATATTTTATCTTAAGATGTTATCTTACGATATATTTTCTATCGTAAGATGGTATGTTACGATATATTTTGTATCTTAAGATGTCATCTTACGATATATTTTATATCTTACGATATATTTTCTATCTTAAGATGGTATCTTACGATATATTTTCTATCTTAAGATGTTATCTTACGATATATTTTACATCTTAAGATACGAATATCGCTCTCTATCTTACGATACGAAAATATGAAAGATATCTTATCTTCGTCGTGTGTGACGGTTCATTGAATAGTATGGCGAGCGATATGGTATCTTAAGATAAAATATTATCGTATCTTAGCCGTGTGTGATGCGCTTGAACACGGATTTTCCAAAATATTTTCCATAACAATACCTATGGTGTCACGCCGCCGCCGTTTAAAAACGCAACGCGGTATTAATTTTGTCCAGAAACCTTGTAAATAAAGCCTCAAGTAGTAGCATATTTTTTATAAGATATTGATTTATGACATTCTTTAAATGTATTTGGCAAATTAATCATATTAAAAGTGCGATTGATTTGAATGAATGAAACCACACCTATGTCAGAATAGCTTTAAATAGTTGTCATCTTAGAACTTTGGTGGTTTTTTCACACACATATTCATTCATTTCGTCATACGCACCACACCTTGGCTATTTATCAATGAAAAAGATGAAATGTAAACGCCGCATTTTGCCTAATTTCGAAACCTGAACAAATATACTCGAACGAAACATTTATAAAAAATGAAGATGGCAATAATACATGCTATTGTATAACCGCCAGTCATAGACAACACATTCATCAAAATAGAAAAACGAAAAAGTTATTTATGGTCGGCACATCCCTAACCCGAGCTTGTAAATCTAAAAACAAATAAGAATACAATCAATAAGTGTTAAAATATGTTAATATGTTAATTGTGAAGGCATTAAATAATATATACTCTCGTTCGAAGTGACATCGGACAAGTACGAAAGATTTACTACCTATAAACGAATTCGGGCCAGCCGTTAGTCCGCTCAAATTAATATTTATACACATATAGAAATCTATTCAAATGGCATTTGATATATGTCGCTTGTAACAAATAATGCAGTTAACACTTTGCCTTTTTATTCTTCAGCAGCCTTCGATTGTGAAAGAAGCGATAAATTGTTGTTGGTTTTGGATATTTAGAGCGATAGTAACATACTCTTTCATCTCAACGAAATTCAAGAGCTATCAGTGTCAATATTTATAGTAGCGATGCATCCGATACCGATATATCGGCGATACTTCGGGTTAGCCGATATATCGGTATCGACGATATTTTATGACCGATTCAACGATACTTTTTAATTTAAAAATGTAGTGTAAACGAGAGTGTTGTCTCGTCTATTTCGTTGTAAACGAGGCATGAACTATGCCCGGGGAAAACCAGTAGATACTGCAACTATAAGTTCTGAGATGCCTACGACTGGCGGGCTTTAGAGTGTTTGTGAGAAGATGAGCCCCTGTCTACTCTAAGCTGTAATTCTCTCACAGAAGAAGTCGAGAGATACCTAAGGTCTCCCAATATATCGAGAGATGCAGATCCATTCGTTTTCTGGCGAAATGACGTCTTATACCCAAACGTCTTAAAAAACGTCTAATGAAAAAAAAAACCGGCCAAGTGCGAGTTGGACTCGCGTGAAGAGGGTTCCGTACGATGTTACCTATCATGTTTTCTTTAATCTCAAACCCAAATTGGTACGCACAATATTGAGTGATTTACCATGTTATTTTAATATCATGGACTTCTTATAGGTTTTCCTATAATCTATAAGTAGAAAACTAATTTCGGTATTTTTTTCAATATTTTAGGTTCAGTAGTTTCGGAGATAAGAGGGGGGGGAATGGTCAATTTTCGTCTACTTTCTTGAATAACTTGGAAACTATTTATTTTAAAATTACAAAAACATACATTTGAGATCGTCTCAAGACCTTTCATTTGAATTGTCACACGATGCACTTTTCAATTTTTTTTTAATTTTCCCCTTCCCCCCCAAAAATTACCTCCCATATAGGCAGATATGGACTTCTCATAGGTTTTCCTTTAATCTATAAGTAGAAAACTAATTTCTGTATTTTTTTTCAAAATTTTAGGTTCAGTAGTTTCAGAGATAAGGGGGGGGGAATGGTTAAATTTCGTCTATTTTCTTGAATAACTTGGAAACTATTTATTTTAAAATTACAAAAAAATACATTTAAGATTGTCTCAACAAGGCCTTTCATTATTTGATATGTCACACAATGCAGTTTCTCCTTCCTCCCCAAAAATTACCACACAGATTTCATCTATTCACGTCACACTACCTCTGTGCTTGGGTCACAGGAATTGATATGTGTACCAAATTTCAACTCAATCGGTCTAGTAGATTCGGAGATAATTGACTGTAAGCGACAGACAGACGGACACACGAGTGATCCTATAAGGGTTCCGTTTTTGTATTCGGACGTACGGAACCCTAAAAATGAGCAGAAGTACTTCCAAAGCTTCCAAGTGAGTTCTGACGCATCTGAGAGACTTTTTTTTCAAACAAACTCTCGAAAGCGCCTTTCTCCGAAAAAATTAAGATTACTTTGTTTTTTAAACAAAAATCTTATTAATGTTAATTTTAATTACAAAAATTTATAATATCTAATATCAACCTATGTCACCACTTTAGATTAAAAAAACCGGCCAAGTGCGAGTTGATCTCGCCCATGAAGGGTTCCGTGGTAGCAAGCATAGATTAGGGATATAATTATATTGAGATTAGTAAGTAATATACACAAACAATAAAAATAACTTTGTTTTTCATAGTGTTTGTATGAATGGCAAAGTTATATTTGCGGTTTTTGAAAATTTACTATATCTCAAAAACTGCTAACTGTATCTCATCCAAACCAATTTTCGTTGGAAGTTTTTGTTAAGGCCTACATTATATATTTTTTCTAGTTTTATCAATCTCTTAATTTAGAAGTTACGGGGGGGGGGGACACTCATTTTACCACTTTGGAAGTGTCTCTGGTGCAAACTGTTCAGTTTAGAAAAAAATGGTATTAGTAACCTCAATATCATTTTTAAAGACCTATGCATAGATACCACATACGTATGAGTTCGGTGAAAAAAAAAAATGTTGAGTTTCAATTCTAAGTATGGGGGGCACCCCCAAAATTTTTGTTTTGATTTTTGTGTAAAAATCCTAATGCGGTTCACATAATACATCGACCTACCAAGTTTCAACAGGATAGGTCTTATACTTTCGACAAAAAGTTGCTGTGACATACGGACGGACAGACAGACAGACAGACATGACGAATCTATAAGGGTTCCGTTTTTGCCATTTGGCTATGGAACACTAAAAATTACTAGTGATTTATTTATTATATCTTAATTTTTTAATTCATAAGAAGCGTATCGGTATCGGTATCGGTATCGCCGATATTTTTGTAAGAATATCGGTATCGGTATCGTATCGGCGAAATGGCGTATCGATGCATCCCTAATTTATAGTAAGATGACACTGCTGTTTAAGCGCGGTTAAGATAATATTATGCTGCATTATAATATAATTGGTAAAATCCACCCTTTTAAATAAAATATCACTTAGGTAAGGGCACTAGTATTGCCATTTTTTAGGGTTCCGTAGTCAACAAGGAACCCTTATAGTTTCGCCATGTCCGTCCGTCCGTCCGTCCGTCTGTCCGCAGCTTAGCTCAGAGACGCCCAGCACTAGAAAGCTGTAATTTGGTGTAAATATACGGATTTGTTGCGTCAAAAAAGTGGTAAAATAAAATCTCGTAAAATATTTTTTTTAGGGTACCTCCTGTACACGTAAAGCGGGGATGTTTTTTTTTTTTCTCGCGTACCCCTTAGTGTGGGGTATCATTAAATAGGCCTTTAAAAAATATTGGTCTGCTCCACCTGACAGTGTAGTATAAATATTGATAGCGTTTATTTAATATTCTTGTTGGAGCTGATGAAGATTGTTCAACTGTATTTGCATTGTATAGATTCAATCATCCTAGTATTATATAGTTTCATAGCCAGCATTGTGTGAGTGCTATGTACCTCGGAGCTATCATTCACTGAGTACCTACGTCTCTTATTGACTTGAATAACCCTGGCGGTTGAGAGTATGTCATGCTCACTCAAATGTCTCGCTGATGGTGGCGCGTGTGTCGGATCATTTAGCTCCCTTCAAAATGGTTGAGCTGAATGGTGCTGATACATGTGTCATGTTCGTGAACGGGCGCTGTCAGTTGGGACTGGTCATCTCTTAGTTGCCACGGTTTATTTTAACTATCTATTGATCATTTTGTTTGTTTCTGAATTGTCTTTGTTTTAATTTTCTACTATGGACACTTTTAACTTGCTACATCGTTCTCACATAATGTATTGTCTCAAAATGAATGATGTAACAAAGGTTTTGTAATAATTTTGGCGATTTAAAAAGAGTGTCCATGGAGTTTCTTGCCCGTTCTTCTCCATAGAGATCTACTTCTTGGAATGGGCATCTACGGTACTTTCACAGTTTTTATGTCTTGTGACTGGGACTGTAGCACCATAACTTTTTAGTGTTTAATAATATTTTTGTCTATGACAATTCAAAAGTGCCTGTAACTGGCCTATTTGAAATAAACGCTTTGATTTTGATTTTGATTGATTGGTAGTTTTCATCAACAATTTTTTGATAAAAAGATTCGTTTGTGAAATATTAAGCTTTAAAGTGCTAATTTTTGCCCTACTCGAGTGTCCCCCCCCTCTACCAGCTAAACGGTTATGTTTGGGGGTGTGAAAAAATTTACAATAGTAGTATATATAACGAAGTTTAAAAGAAAATTATCATGACTAAGTGGGCTTTACAAGTTTACGAGTAATAGTTGACCAACTTATAAAACGTACTGGGATAACATTTTCCTAAACAAAATGTATCGGAGAACAACTGCAAATGTAAGTTTGTCAACTTCATTTTTACAGCTATAATAGGTAGTGGAGTGGAGTGGAGTGGAGTGCAGTGCAGTGGAGTGGAGTGCAGTGCAGTGGAGTGGAGTGCAGTGCAGTGGAGTGGAGTGGAGTGGAGTGGAGTGGAGTGGAGCGGATTGGAGTGGAGTGGAGCGGAGTGGAGTGGAGTGGAGCGGAGTGGAGTGGAGTGGAGCGGAGTGGAGTGGAAGGGAGTGGAGCGGAGCGGAGCGGAGCGGAGCGGAGCGGAGTGGAGTAGAGCGGAGTGGAGCGGAGTGGAGCGGAGTGGAGCGGAGTGGAGCGGAGTGGAGCGGAGTGGAGCGGAGTGGAGCGGAGTGGAGTGGGGTAGTGTGGGGTGGAGGGTCGAAAATCGCTTGAACCTTTTTAACAGGTTCATAGCGATTTTCGACGTGCCTTGACGCCTCTCAAGTTTTTTTTTTAATACGTCATAAATCGTAAACCTTTCAAAGTTGGAACCAACTACAAGAACTTTTATAGTATGTTATTACTTGCTGCTACGGAACCCTTTATGGGCGAGTCCGACTCGCTCTTGGCCGGTTTTTACCGACTTCAAAAAAAAGGAGGTTATCAATTCGACCCGTATGTATGTAATATTATCAGAACTGCCCAGTTTTCATATATGTTAGTCTATATCAGCGTCTGAACAAATGTGCCAAATTTCATAAGTGTATGTATGTATGTATGTACCTATGTATGTATGTATGTAAGTATGTATGTATGTATGTATGTAAGTATGTTTTTATGTTTGTGCACGCATATCTCCGGAACTATAAGTTCGATTTAAGTAATTCTTTTTTTGTTGTACTAGGTATTGTTCAACTTAGGGTACACTGCAAGTTTCATCAAAATCGGTTCAGTAGTTTTAGAGATATGGATTTTTTTATGTTGTGACGGATTACAAGATTAGTGCATATGTAAGAAAATTTTATATTTTACAAGAATTTGGGTTGAATATGTAATAAATAAACTAAAAAGGGTAAAAACTTTTTTTAAAAAAAGTACCGACTTCAAAACAAATACAAAAAAGTTTAAAATAACTTTTCTTTCGGAAGTCGGTGGCTTTGTTTTGTTGTGTCATTGACTATTGCCACCGACTTCCGAAAGAAAAGTTATTTTAAACTTTTTTGTATTTGTTTTGAAGTCGGTACTTTTTTTTAAAAAAGTTTTTTACTTGTATATCTCACAAAAATATAACTGGAGTGTAAATAAATCAATTGAAATAATCTTAATCTGTTGCGTGTTACCTCACACACAAACACATTGTTGGGTGAAGGTAAAGAACTAAGCTTTTGCTGAGGAAAAAAAGGAAGGAAGGTCTTAAATCCTCATTATAAAAAGCTTTTGCCACTCGCAAACCAAGTACTACGAGTATTTGCCTTTTTCTAACGACTTCTAAGTATTCTGTTTTTACCGACTTCAAAAAAAGGAGGTTATCAATTCGACCCGTATGTATGTAATATTATCAGAACTGCCCAGTTTTCATATATGTTAGTCTATATCAGCGTCTGAACAAATGTGCCAAATTTCATAAGTGTATGTATGTATGTATGTATGTTTTTATGTTTGTGCACGCATATATCCGGAACTATAAGTTCGATTTAAGTAATTCTTATTTTGTTGTACTAGGTATTGTTCAACTTAGGGTACACTGCAAGTTTCATCAAAATCGGTTCAGTAGTTTTAGAGATATGTATTTTTTTATGTTGTGACGGATTACAAGATTAGTGCATATGTAAGAAAATTTTGTATTTTACAAGAATTTGGGTTGAATATGTAATAAATAAACTAAAAAGGGTAAAATAAAAACTTTTTAAAAAAAAAGTACCGACTTCAAAACAAATACAAAAAAGTTTAAAATAACTTTTCTTTCGGAAGTCGGTGGCTTTGTTTTGTTGTGTCATTGACTATTGCCACCGACTTCCGAAAGAAAAGTTATTTTAAACTTTTTTGTATTTGTTTTATACCTCTTGTTGAGACTTTAAGAAATTAGGCGACGCAATACACGGTGATTCATAAATAGGAAATATATGTAAATACATTTTTTTTTTAAACGTTGCCCCACACTAGAAATTTGTCCCGTGTCGTGGGTGCGTTTACAAACATATAAACTCACATACACAAACACCCAGACCCGAAACACCTACTTGTAGGTCATACAAATATTTGATCTGTGCGTTATGGAGTACTATGCCGTTCAATTTTCGCACGCCGCAATCGCGGCGGTAAGACCCCTCTTTGAAGAGTGCCTGAATAGGCGCCACGGCGCCGGCGTCCTGACCTTCCGCCTGACGCAGGTCCTCACCAAACACGGATATTTCGGAAGGTACCTGTGTCTGATGAGGAAGGAGGAAACGTCTGGGTGTCACCACTGCTAGAATCGCCCGGAGGACACGGTGGAGCATATATTTAATACGGTGCAGGACTGCCCCGCTTGGGCAGAGTACTGCCGTGTCCTCACGACGGCGATAGATGGAGACCTCTCGCGCCCGGCATTGGTCGAGGCCATGCTGCGGGGCGAGACGGAGTGGGAAGCGGTCGCCTCCTTCTGCGAAGCAGTAATGCTCGTTAAGGAGGAGGCGCGCCGCGTGAGGGAGAGGACAGCGTCCTCCCTCCAGGCCAGCCGCAGTGGTAGACGCCCACGGCGACGGACGTCGGCAGACAATCTCCGGCCACCGTAGGCGCGGTCATGCGGGCGGGAAGTAATGGGCGACCCGCTGTCCGACCATGGACCATGCCCGGTCGACGCCACGTTGTGTTCCACGCGCGCCTCAAAGAGTGTAAGCGTGGTGTAAGCATAATGACGGGGCCCGTCTATAGAGGGCCAAAGCCTGCCGGGGTCGCGGGACTAACGAATTACCGTGACCCCGGAACGTAAAGGGCTATTGAAGAACACCGTGGATTTTAGTCAGTACGAGTCTGACAGTCCCTCCCGCTCTGCCCTGGGTGGGAGGACTCATTTGATGATTTTACCACAATAAAAAAAAATTCCAATTTGGGAGGAGTGTCAATGACCTCCATTTGTCAACTGTCACTTAAAAATACCTAATAATTTTAATTGTTTTAAATAAATTGTTAATAGCGTTTATTAGGTATAATATTTTTGAATTTTCTTGTATGAATTACACTCATAACTATGATAATTATTTATTTAGTAAACAGCTGTGTGTAAAAAAATGTACATGACGTCACAATAAATAGTGTCAGGGAACCTTACCTTAAACTGAATAGCATATCCGATGAGAAAAAGCTGATTTCGTTTCCCAATACTCCTTCGAAGATCACGCTTATAGCCACAACCGATGTACCTATCTTTATATTAATGTAAACAATTTCTTTGTAAAAAACTTCTTAAAAAAATACCCACTAGAATACCTCCAAAGGTGTCAAAAATATTAATCTCCATTCCTATATGAGCATCTACAAAATGAATTGTCATATTGTATCTTTTTAGTTTAGCCGATATAAAAATGATAGTAATTTTTCACGAGTTTAAGCTGTCCACACCATTAGTTATTATTTTATATTTTTAATATTTTATATTTTTCGTGTTTTTACCGTAGTGACCCTATTAACACCTAGCTAATATATTATTACGTATTATAAGTACCTGGCTGGTTCAAGTTTCAACTTACCTCTTACTAATAGTTTTTAAAGTCCGATATGTTGAAATCTAGGGATTAACTTTTTTATAAGTCGGTTAAAAATTTTAATATGTATTTGACGTTTAAAATTAACATTAATCTATGAATCAATTATTTTTAAGTTTACTCTATGAAATCAATGACTTACGGCATTTTTTTTATTTTATTTTTTTTGTTTATTTAATGATAGGTTCGCGTTTGGCCACTATCTCGCCTGATGGTAAGTGAAGATGTGGTCGACGGTGAAGCACGGTTGCCTACAAGTAACCTGTTCACTCTTGATATGAAGACCCCAAGGTTATAGCTGTCGAGAAATACAGATCCACTCCTTAGCTGTGCACACATAGTAATTGCTTAAATATAATTTAGATCCTTTAAGTTATAAATCAGTGTAACAAATTATGTCTTCCTGTCGTAAATTATTTATTATTTTTTGCAAATAATTCATATAAAATATCGTTAGATATACGGCGAACAGTTTTAAGTTGGCTAATTTGAAGTTGAATAATTTAAAAAAAAGAATAACAAGAACCAAAAATTATTTTAACTTTTTGGCTTGTGTTTGAAGTTTTGAAGCCAGAAAAAAACTGTAGTTATAATAAAAAAATAGCAATAACCACAAACCTATAACAATTTCAACAGCATTCCTAATAATGAAAATAAAAACTGTGAAGTAACATCTTTTTTTTTCATCTCAGCAACTTAATTTACAGTAAATCACTGGATAATTTATTCAATTTTAATTAAATACTTGGTCATCTAAGCGTGGATGTCCATAACGAAGACAAATCGTTACGTGTTTGAGCTCATTAACGCGCCGCGTTAAAATTCATAATGAGAATATCGAATATTCAATTAATTAATAATGTTATCGATAGTTCGTTACACACAGGGTTGCCAGATGTTGATAGCGGCTTGAAACGATAATGTTTAAGTAAAAAAATAAAATGTACCTATATGGTTCGTATAAGTGTTATATACATATTATAGTATTGTCCTTAAAAAAATGTATTTGTGTCATGTTTGTGATGAGGCTCCACACTCATTTCACAATAAGTTTATATATGCAAATCTCGTGTCATTTAAAAAAAATCAATGCAGTTTTACAAACTTGTACGAAAACATTGCAAAATGCAACGTCAACAGAATGGCTAATTTTAAAGAGTATGTACCTAACGCTTATATTAATATTCCCAACAAATATTCCGTGATATCATTCCATCGAACTTTAACATTGCTAGGTTTTTGAGGTTTTTTTTGTAGAACTTATTTAACATTTTTTCAATTTTGTGAGTACTTATCCCTTATGGCAGGCGGCAGCCCTAGAAACACCCCGCGGATTCGATTCGGTCCACACTCCGAGTTATTTTTAATCTATGGTAATTCACACTAATCAAGCCTCTTTGAGATCGTATATCTATCTAATTAAGAGGTCTCGTTGGAAATTTAATTTACAAGACATTCTATTGAAAACCAGAAAAATATTATTAATACCCAATCAATAAGCGAAGAAATATTTTAGAGTGTTAAAAATTAACTTCATATCTTCGTATCTTTGGAATGTCAATGGTGTTGTGATGTTAATACATCGACAACTCAGCTATACTTTGGTACTTCTCGTAATATAAACTATAGGAAACATAAATTATTCTACTGGAGATAAATAAATTGAGCGAGCAACACTAGACTAATTAGAAACTTTATGTTGAATTCATTGAAATATTTTAATAGCTCTATGCCTAGTTAAGGTGCGGTTTCATGGAGCAGCTTCTAGTTTATTTATGGTCAATAATGGACTGTATATGTATAATTGTCATACTAGATAATGAGAATTATAAACAGTCCGGTAGAGATATTTAAGCACTGTATTGTTTATTACGATGAAATATCATTTCTATAATTAAGCCTTTGTTAAAAGTCCCTTTATACATTGATTATTTCCGTTTTATCCTAATTCCTAACACCAAAACAAAAAAACACGCAATCACAACTCAAACAAATCAACCACAAAACATACCTTTAACAATATTTTCGATTTTCAAAACCTGCAATTATTGATTCACACTCTATTATTACGCTCAGAAACAATTTTCGAAAAATCGCAGCGACGAACCGAACCTCTATATAGGCGCAAGCAAGGAATGCTTGAAAAAAAAGATGGCGGGCCCATAGACACGCGAACAGGCAATAAAGCAAATTCTAATCTATTCGTAAACGACTATAAAAACATAAAAAATGTCGTGCTAGCTTCTGTGACAGATCTTATCTTAATTACACGAGATGGGCCCGTTTTTAATAGAATTGCTTAGTGACTTTAAATTAGACATTTATCAGAAAGTTTTGACTTGTGGCTGGCAATACACTAAATTCCAAAAATTCAATTGTTTTATTTATAAAATACTATTGAAAAGGGTTGAAAGAGGTAAGGTAACAGAGAAGTACCTATGAAAGAAAAAGATGTGCTGAATCAATATCAAGTAAATTGGTATAGAGCAGAAGAACGTGGTGCTTAAACAGCTTATATTATTCCAACCAGCTTCCTCTTTGTGAGACAGAGTTTATATTCATGAAAACTATCTTATCTTTTCCAGTCCTTTTCGTCACTTTCTGTAAAGCTTAATTGAATAAAAGTATCAAATTTTTTGTCATTTTCTGCCACCAAAATACTCCAATTTGCAAATGTATCTAACTTTTTATTTTCGGTGTACTGCAGTTTTTTTTTATACAGGTTTAGATGAATATGGTATTTATGACATAGAATGCAGCAATAAACAGTTCAATTCTTCATATAAATTATTTCGTTTAGACGTAGTAAAGTTAGTTTAAAAAGTCTTTTACATTGCGTGCATTATTGAAAAAAAACGGCCAAGTGCGAGTTGGACTCGCCCATGAAGGGTTCCGTAGCAGCAAGCATAGATTACAGATATAATTATATTGAGATTAGTATGTAATATACACAAACAATAAAAATAACTTTGTTTTTCATAGTATTTGTATGAATGGCAAAGTTATATTTGCGGTTTTTTAAAATGTACTATATCTCAAAAACTGCTAACTGTATCTCATCGAAACCAATTTTCGTTGGTAGTTTTGGTTGAGGTCTACATTATATATTTTTTTTAGTTTTATCATTCTCTTATTTTAGAAGTTACGGGGGGGGGGGGGGACACACTTTTTACCACTTTGGAAGTGTCTCTCGCGCAAACTGTTCAGTTTAGAAAAAAATGATGTTAGTAACCTCAATATCATTTTTAAAGACCTATTCATAGATACCCCACAAGTATGGGTATGGTGAAAAAAATTTTTTTGAGTTTCAATTCTAAGTATGGGGGGAACCCCCAAAATTTATTTTGTTTTGATTTTTGTGTGAAAATCCTAATGCGGTTCACATAATACATCTTTCTACCAAGTTTCAACAGGATAGCTCTTATACTTTCGACAAAAAGTGGCTGTGACATACACGGACAGACAGACAGACAGACAGACAGACATGACGAATCTATAAGGGTTCCGTTTTTGCCATTTGGCTACGGAACCCTAAAAATCACATGAATATATTTCTATATTTTTAGAAGCAAGTCTAAACTATAGTTTAGACTTGCTTCAATAAAGTTAGTGAATTGAATAGTAAAGCAAGAGTAAAGCAACCTAACCCAACCAGTAAATTCCAGCCATAACTTTCCATTAACTTTTAAAAATCGAACCAAATTGAAAAAGGTTTAATTTAAAAGGAGGTTTTAAGTAAACTCGGCGTAACCTCATAAAAGTATAATTCCATTGAAGATCACAGGTCGGATCGTAAAATTTTTAATATTCCTAATACCCTTTAACGGTAGCTTTTCATGTTTGACACGAATAAAATAATATTAATGGCCGTATCAGGATCTGACCGTTGGTTTGTCATAAGCGGAGCAGGCGCGTTAATACGACCTAGAATGAAATAATTTCCTCACTAATCCGAAAAATATATCGACCGTAAATAATCATTCGAATTGCCGCCTGTCCAAACCCTATTATAGTGATGTGGTTGATGTATACATATACGCAATATCGATTGTTGTCATTTTGTCAATACAATAACTCATGTTCGACCCTATATCGACCAACCGTGAATGGAACTGGATCTCGAAAATTCGTTTTCACTTATTATTCATAAAATAATAATTATAATTTTGATGATCTTGGATTACTCAACTATAAAATGTTTTGCATGTTCTTGGTATATTATACCTATATGATATTTAGTCTTTCATTTTCTTTCAAGATAGGTACTAACAATCTTGACAAAATGTAAATCAAACTATCTCTTTGTTAAACTGATTAAATTTTATACCATACAAATGATTCGGTACATCGATAATCTTCATCGATACATGTGATTCGACTCACTGCGCTACATTAGGTACATCCCTAAAAGGTACCCAAAACCATCCAAATGAGACGTTTCTATAGATTATAATATATTTTCTGCTATTAATGTATCACATGTTATTAAAATATAACTTTTTTTAAGCGTAAACGGACTACTTTCTCATTGGTTATCCGCATTAAGTTCTATAACCTCTGAACATAATCCTGTGTGGAAAATTTGACTAATAAAAATAGGAAGGATCAAAATTTGAATGTCCGTTTGTTTTTTAAGCTGATTATTGTTTGGACTAAAATCTACAGTAGCTGAAAATGTACCTTATCCGTTTAGGGATGGGAGATTAGTCAGAATGGCGGTACCGCGGCATATCACAGACGAACTATGGATTAATATTTAACGGTCGTAACACAATATCATGCGTCACACTTTCCAATGGACGAAGAGGAACTTCCCATTCTATTTACTATATTTCTATACAACTATTATCTAGTGTTGTATTATCTCATGGGAAGCATTAAGATGACTGGGCAAGCCACGTATGTCAAAACAATCATCAGATTGGGTGCCAATTGCCAAAAAGGAGAAATTGCAGAGACATTGAGACCGCGGTTGCAGATACCTAACCGTGAGAAGTGGAAAGAGTGGACGGAGGCCTTTTCTTAGTAGTGGCTGAAAAAATAAGAATGTATCGTGTATATTAATTCCGGTTATAAACTATCGGCGAACGTCATTCAAATCCATTCAATAGTTTTTGTGTGAATATACATCTATCCAAAAATAGTAAGATAGAAGTAAGATTAAGTACTTAGTTACATTTACTAACATTTAGGTCCATGGGTTTATCAAATTCGCTACTCCGACAATTTTTTTTATTATATTTTATAATATGTTGCACAATAGACACTATATTCCTCCAAGGTAACTTTGACCGGATATTCATTTCATACCTGTTCTGTGAGTTAGACCTAGCCTACCGCAGTCTACCTATTATGCTCACAAAAGCTCGTTTATTTTTCTGACTACCTGTTACATCTAAGTATTGTAGATGACTGATGACCCAATCTAACTGATTCAGCTTTAATAGAATGATTTTACTGAGGGACAAAACAAAACTTAAACTATAATATAAATCCTATATGTATTTATCGAAAGTGAGCATTTCCGAAGTTTGTTTCATACACTCACTTTTGGCAATTTAGCCATTAGGATAAAGTACGCGTTAGTACATATTTATTTGTATTTAAGCTGATTTCACTCTTTTTGTATTTAAGCTGATTTCACACTTTTCAGTTAATTAATTGGTAGTGTAATTGTAGAACTGAAAAGATGGAAGCATTTAAGACTACAAAGACTTCAGAGAGACATACTTGATTCAATGAATAAAAATCTCGACTCCATTTTTTAAATCCGTTGGAACAAAAATAGTACAAACGAGCCCCCGGACATAACACGTACAATTTACTAGTATACAATGATTGAGTTCTTCAAAATTTTAATTTAATGGAAATAAAATTAAGGAGATCACGATTTACGAGTTTGTTTATCGGCTCAAAATATTTCCAATAAACAATTTTACGACTTACTATGAATACTTATAAGGATAATCCCTAAATATAGTCTAATTAGAAAGCCTCTATAAGCTGTCAAACAATCTTCGTAAACATAATATTCTGTTATTTTCCCTATAAAAAAATAAATAAAAGAATTGGTTCATAATAAATTATATGATTTGTTTAGAATTAACGGTATAAAAACAAGGATATTTTAGTAGGCATAAACTGGATACTTAGTTAACATTTAGTATTCATGAACTTTCCAATTTCTAAAGAAATCGTTTCAGCCATTTTAGAAATTACCGTAACAAACTTAATTCCAAACTTTCTCTGTTTATAATAAAATGGTTGCGTTGCGTAGATTCTCTTCACAACAACCAACCTTTTATTTGACATTTTTGATCAAGTCTACACCATGGTATAATAATATACTTCGACAAATGTTCGTTTATTAGGGAACAGACTCACAATAGGAAATGTGTGTTGTATTTTACAAACAGCCAAACACGCCCTATTCTATTCTACGAGCGGTTAATTGAGCAATATAATTTGACACCTCACGGCGTAGTGAATAGCCAATTATTAATATGGGCCCTTGATTAATTGTGATATCAGCATTTAATTTTCGTGTTAACAGTGTGGCTCGCGAGCGCGGCGGAGCGCCATTGTGAGCACCGCGCCTTTGTGTGCCGTGACGTTTCAATTTTAAATAAATTAAATTTCGAACGCTTCATTTTTTCCGAGCCTTTTTGGCTATACGAACGAAATGAGCTTGCGGCCAGTGTTATAATTTATTGTCGCTTTTGTACTGAGAATAGAATTTTGTTGTTTATGCTATCGTTTGTCTTGTTACCTTTTTTGTTGTTATTAATTACGTTACTCTATCGAACAGCTTTTAGTTTGAGTTTTTAACTAATTTTAGAATACTTAACCTAATGAAATATGTATGATTAATCATCACAACGATTCGGCGAAGATAAAGGTAAACATTACACACCTGATACCTACTCATGATCCCAAAATCATTAGCATACATTAATTAAATATGACAGCTTCATATTTAACCCTTTTTATTGCAAAAGTCTAGACTCAAGCAGGTACCTCTTATCTAATATTATAACTAGTTACCAACCAAATTGAAAATGATAAATCGAGCCATTCATCACAGCTTATAAAAGTAAACGTTATTTTTTATTTAAATAGTTAAAAATCGACACAATAAAAAGAGTCGCCATTAAAAATTGGTTTCAGTTAGCTACTGGCCAATGAGCTGATCCAATTATCGCGTTTATGGCGGCAATTTGGAAGATGGCCGTGCTCGTTCCAAATTTGAAAATTCGAAGCTGGCGTTCGACCCAATGAGTTTTATCCTAATTTTATTATGCGGCTGTTACGATTAAACTATAACGTTTTGTCGGTAACACGGGAAATAGATTATTTAATTTATCGTTTTATAACGCAAGTATATAAATAATGTAAACACCTTTTATTAACTACTTTAAATTTTGATAGCCAACCCGATATGGCTTGATTAATATGTGTTTTTATTGATTGTAAGACGTGTATTAATCTTGCTCTTCCTGTACGTTAAATATTACGATACCTAGTTAGATGGGTGTTTACTGCTGCAGTGTTTTTAGGGTTCCGTAGCCAAATGGCAAAAACGGAACCCTTATAGATTCGTCATGTCTGTCTGTCTGTCCGTCCGTATGTCACAGCCACTTTTCTTCGAAAGTATGAGAGGTATCCTGTTGAAACTTGGTAAGTAGGTGTATTATGCAAACCGCATTAGGATTTTCATACAAAAAAAAATAATATGTGGTATCTATGGATAGGTCTTTAAAAATGATATTGAGGTTACTGAGATCCTTTTTTTCTAAACTGAACAGTTTGCGCGAGAGACACTTCCAAAGTGGTAAAATGTGTGTCCCTCCCTGTAACTTCTAAAATAAGAGAATGATAAAACTAAAGAAAATATATAATGTAGACCTCAACAAAAACTTCCAACGAAAATTGGTTTGGATGAGATACAGTTAGCAGTTTTTGAGATATAGTACATTTTCAAAAACCGCAAATATAACTTTGCCATTCATACAAACACTATGAAAAACAAAGTTATTTTTGTTGTTTATTACTTACTAATCTCAATATAATTATATCCCTAATCTATGCTTTTTTTTTTTTTTTATCTTGGTAAAATCATCAAATGAGTCCTCCCACCCCGGGCAGGGCGGGAGGGACTGTCAGACTTGTACTGACTAAAATCCACGGTGTCCTTCAGTAGCCCTTTATGTCCCGGGGTCACGTAATGGTATAAGTCCCGCGACCCCGGCAGGCTTTGGCCCTCTAGAGAGGGGGCCCCGTCATTATGCTGACGCTCTTTGAGGCGCGCGTGGAACACAACGCGCCGTCGACCCGGGCCCCTAATCTATGCTTGCTACTACGGAACCCTTCATGGGCGAGTCCAACTCGCACTTAGCCGGTTTTTTATCTTACCATTTTGTCAGAATGAAAATTAAAATATTTACTGGATATTTTATTTAGTAGTTATACCTACCTAAGTACACCTACTCATTGTCATCACAATGCACATAAACCATATTTTAGTGTGTTGCTAAACTAATCCCTATATCCCAAGAATCAAAAGGTATAACAATTTTAAACACCCAGATATGGGGACATTCTCCAATGTTGAGGATAATGATAAAAAATAATAATAATAAAATTAAGGATAATGAAAAACAAATTTAAAAATTATTTAAGCACGTTTAAGCCTTAAATGTAATTAAAATAATTGAAATGTAGATCTGCATCCCACCATTGATTTTTTTTTGCTTACTAGCTGCATTTTCGTATTCGTCTGTTTGCTATAAGGAACTTCAGTAAGTTAATTTGTGTTGCAATCAAATCAAAACACACAGCAGACAAATACATTTATTTATATAATTATTTAAAACAAGAAATATATAATTATTGAAAGAAAAAGGAGTAAATGATACTTTGACGTCTGATAGGGAATGGCAAAAAAAACGTGTTGCGCCAACCCCAAGTAAAATGGGATAGGTATAGGGCAGGAAGATAATGATGATAGGTAATTATTTAAAATAGGTTAGCCCAATCTAGTTCAGAATCAAAGATGATGACGATGGAGATGGAGTTTGAGCTCACTCCATCTCCTCTCATTTACCCATACATATTATTTACTCGTGGTGGTCGTGAAACGTGGTATCTGACTGCTGACCTTTTAGAGAGAGTAAGAGTCACTCAACGAGCAATGGAAAGAGCTATGCTCGGAGTTACTTTGCGGGATAAAATCCGGAACATGGATATTCGGCGGAGAACCAGAGTCACCGACATAGCTCATAAAATTTGCTAGTTGAAGTGGCAATGGGCAGGCCACATCGCTCGTAGAACTGACAACTAATGGGGAAGAAAAGTTCTCGAGTGGCGACCACGGACCGGAAGACGCAGCGTAGGTAGGCCTCCCACTAGGTGGACCGACGACATCGTTAGAGTCGCGGACAACCGATGGATGCAAGTGGTGAATTTTATTATCGTTCGGCGTGGCAGTCTAAGGGGGAGGTCTATGTTCAGCAGTGGACGCCTTTCGACTGATGATGATGATGATGATAATCAGCTTTACAATAACCAGTCGCTTCTCTTTATTTAGAGGTTCGTAAAGACGTGACTTTTGTGCTACAATGTTACTTTTCTGACAATAATTTTACGCATTGCCTTTCATAACCACATTGAGATCGACTTCCGCTTTAATCAGATGCAGCTAAGTAATTACAATCTCAACTAATTTACTAATCATGATACTCTTTGTTTAGGACAAGCGTACCATGATACCAAACCACTGCAACTCCTGTCTCCTGAAAGCCAGAATCAACAGTGGCATCCACCAAAACGCGCCAAGCCATTGAAGCTCCAAAACTCATAGCGAAATGATTCAAACTGTCCAAATCAAGTCGTTCTCAAGAGATAAAGCTCAGATATCAGGTCACTTCTCTTCATATCAAGCAGGATATTTTGGACACGGCACGGTACCCCTTGACCTGTCGGAGTCTCGGAGCTTCTACCTAGGTCGCGAGACTGTCTAGCTCTAGAAACCAAAAACACTATTGTTTTTTTCATTCTCATCAGTCATCACGCAGGTGTGATGAGATTTTTTTTGTTTTTGATGTGACAACGTCTTATAATTCGATGGAGCCGGCTGCACGCACGTAAAAACATGACGTCATGCGGCGTTACCTCGCTCTGAGGCGTTCCAATTTTCAATTGTTTATAGCAACGTACCTAAGTGCAGTATTTTCTTATGACGTTGTCACGTTCAACTATCGTCAGTAAACCGACTTTACAGACAACCGATTTTTTATGGAGTAGTTCTACTCCATATTCCTTGCTCTTAAAAGTCCGCGTACCGTCAACAACACTTTCATCACCACAAATGTGTTTATAATCACTGGCCGCGCGCCGCCGGCAATTGCGCAGGCGCAGCCTCCGCACACCTGCTAGATTGAGATGTTTGTCAACCATACCGTGTTACCTATTGATGTTAAACAAGAATCAGCTTTATTTGTACGTCTACTCTGTTCATTTCACAATGACTACCTAGTTGTGTTGAAAATGTCATAACATATTTTGCAGTTGCAAACCAAACTGAACTTTAATCGAAAGTCTTAGAGTTTCTGTTCCAAAAATAGTGTACGGAAACTGGAGCTCAAAAGAGCGGATTAAGATATTTGTCGTCTATGCCATTATGTCCTCATATGATCTGATGAGGAGCTAATAGGACGCACGAGGTGTTAATTGATAAATAATTGTGACTCCAAGTGGACAATTGGATGAGTAGCAAGCTTTTTTGAACTGAATAATATAGGGGTCATTTTGAAAAGGTCGTTGGCAAATTTTCTAGGTTAATCCGCAATTGCCAGGGTAAGTCTGTGGATGAGTGCCCATCTATCATAGCGATTTTCAGAAACCACGTAAAGCCATTGGTACTGACTCTCTTTCGTAAAAAATTCTGACAATCCTTACTGTTAGTCAGGAAGCTTGAAAGTCGGGCAACCATACTTACCAAAGGGTGTTGTATTACCCAGTTACAAGGGTAATACAATACCCCTTGGTAAGTCTGGTTGAGAGGTCAGGGTTGTGGAGGTACGATAGGCAGTCGCTGATATTCAGCTCCACCCGGATAAACTGCAATCCGACCCCAATATACTTTTTTTTAGTGTGGTAAAATCATCAAATGAGTGCTTCCACCCAGGGCAGGGCGGGAGGGACTGTCAGACTCGTACTGACTAAAATCCACGGTGTTCTTCAATAACCCTTTATGTTCCGGGGTCACGGTATACTTGGGAAAAGGCTAGGCAAGTGATGATGATAGAGCTGCCTTTTGGCTTGGATTTCACAACTGAAGCAGTGGATCATGATGACAGGCTAATCTATAATAATAATCTATATCAGCTTTACTTCACCTGCCGTCACCGCGCCTTGCCAGGTGTCCTGCCCAACTCCATTTGAGTTCCATAACTCGATTACCAATATCGAAAACCTTCGTTCGTCTCCGGATTTCGACGTTTGGAACTCGGTCTATTAATTTTATGCCGAGCTGGAACGCTCCATGGCAAGCTGTGACAGAGTGGCGTCCAAGGAATGGAAAAAGAAGTGTTGGTCGTCCGGCGTCGAGATTGGCAGACGACATTGTTGCCATTGCAGGAGTGTCCTGGATGAGGCTGGCGCAAGACCGTGGAGCTTGGCACAAACAAAGAGAGGCCTATACCCAGCAGTGGGTGAAGACGGGCTGTGGATGATGATGATGATGTTGATGATAATGTATATCGACTCTAGAAGGAACGTAATAGATCTCAGTCACCTCTAACCTAGACTAGAGTCAAGAGGAAATCCATTTCAAATAAAAAAGTGGTTAGCCCGTGCGGAAAAAAATGCTGCACCTACAAAGAAGGACCAGCAGGAAACCTCAGTGTATCGATAAATAGGCTTGTTTATGGACATTCTATCTTAATTCAGTAACTTAAAAATATATATATAAAGTTCACTTTATCATCATCTGCCAATCCTCTTCCCAACTAACTATCCACAACCATTTTTAGGAATTAGGATCAACTTCCAGCCTAATTGGATGCAGCCTATTACCAGTATATTACATGGAACAACAGCTGTATGTTATGTTACCTATCTGATCTCCTTAAGAGGAACCAAGGGCTAGAGAATTGAAAAATAGGGATTTGTAAAATCTATTGCGGTCGCGCAGTGCCCGAACCGAACCCCGCAGAGCGCGACAACTGCAGCTTGAACCGAAAATACCTACCTATTAATTTAGCACAAAATCAAGGATTCGTAATCCTACTTTTTTCTTTAAAATGTAAAGAAAGGCTTTGGCATATTTTCCTTTTTTTTATTTAATCTCGTCTTTGTTTTCTGGATATTTGAACACAGCGGAAAATTTGGCCAAATTGTTAGGGTTTTGAATGTTCATATCTCTTTTAATAATTAATCTATGGAAAAAATGAAAACCTATGTTTTCAAAAAATCTATGGCCACTATTGGCATGTCTCTATAGACATGCCAATAGTGGCCATAGATTTTTTGTAAAATAATTATTGCTCTACTGGCATTATCCAGGGAGGAAACAGGGGACTATACGTTTGTATGGAAAAACGGCCCTTGTGTTTCCTCTTAACTCAGATTAAAAGGTTCATTTTCTTACTAAATTGAGATCAAACTCTTAGACCATTCCAAGCACATAATTGACACATCACTGTCAATTGCAATTGACAATCAAAAGACCAAAACTTGAAGTCACAACAACCAAATCAATTTAGTTCACGCGAACAGATCATTAAAGTTGAATAAGGAAGTTTCCATTTTAACAAAAATTAAAAATACTTATTAAAATTGTAAGGCAAAGAAATTATAATATATATGGTGAAAGAATTATTTTAATAACTTGAAAAATGACAAAGTTAATCCACTTTTACTGAATCCCGAATTAATTTTGAAATGCACGCGGAGCATTTGGTCTGTGACGTCACAAGTCTTTACGCGCGGGTGGGGCGGGTAGCGCTTAGCGGTTGTTTCGAGTATTTCGTGGTTTGTTGCTCACAGTAAGTACATGGAATGCGGTGTTTGAGTGTCTGTGTGAAGTATTAAGTAACCTTATTAATATATTTCGTATAATATACTATCTTTTAGCTAAGTAAAAACTAGATTAAAGTAAAATTTAGACGATGGAGAGTGGATTTGTGCGTGGACAGTCTAACAGTGGAAAACAAAATTTTTTTTAATAAGTCGTAGGTATTACATATCATTCCTTGTCCTTGAAGCGACGAGGTTCGGTCGTTAATTTTTAGGGTTCCGTAGCCAAATGGCAAAAACGGAACCCTTATAGATTCATCATGTCTGTCTGTCTGTTCGTCCGTATGTCACAGTCACTTTTCTTCGAAAATATAAGAGCTATCCTGTTGAAACTTTGTAAGTAGATGTACCTATTATGTGAACCGCATTAGGATTTTCACACAAAAATAAAAACAAAACAAATTTTGGGGGTTCCCCCCATACTTAGAATTGAAACTCTATTTTTTTTTCACCAAACCCATACGTGTGGGGTATCTATGGATAGGTCTTTAAAAATGATATTGAGATTACTCATATATATTTTTTTTTAAACTGAACAGTTTGCGTGAGAGACACTTCCAAAGTGGTAAAATGTGTCCCCCCCCCTGTAGCATCTAAAATAAGAGAATGATAAAACTAAAAAAAATATATAATGTAGACCTCAACAAAAACTTCCAACGAAAATTGGTTTGGATGAGATACATTTAGCAGTTTTTGAGATATAGTACATTTTTAAAAACCGCAAATATAACTTTGCCATTCATACAAACACTGTGAAAAACAAAGATATTTTTACTGTTTGTGTATATTACTTACTAATCGCAATATAATTATATCCCTAATCTATGCCTGCTACTACGGAACCCTTCATGGGCGAGTCCAACTCGCACTTGGCCGGTTATATTGCTTTTTAACGACACTTTGTAATTCTGACCTTAAAACATGCGTGTAAGGTTGAATTTGATTTGGTGTAGTTTACAGATTTACGGTTACAGAGTTACAGAGAGTTATGGTTGTATTTGTACACTTGGGAACGATACAATATTTATAATGTACTTTCACATCAGTTTGCACGGTTTCCATAATGATTCCACAACGATAATATTTGTTCAGTCTTGTTTGAACCAAAAGTAATAACCGTCTGAGGTGATCGCGCATTGACGACTACTCGACTCGAGCGAGTGATGAGACTTGTGACGTCATGAGATTGTTGACCGGCCGCGCGCCGAGAAGTTTTAAAGCGGACGGGAAAAGTATCATAACTTCGTCATTTATAAAGATAATTGAAAAAAAAATTCAATGGGCTTCATTGCAAGTTTAGTACTATTTTTTAAAAATAAATAAAAAAAATTGGAAACTTCCTTATTAAAGCTATTTGTGTAACTCGTTCACCGTGAGAACCGCTCTACACTCACTCGTTCATTCGTTCAGTCGATCACGATCTGCTAATAGGGTGTGCAAGAAATCATCATCACTGGGATAAGTGACCGATTAGTTCTAATGAAGGTATTTAATGAGCTAAAAGTGCTATGAATGGTTAAATTGCTTGATAAAATAGCGTGTGATAGGAATTATGTGGTTTGTTTGTGTGATGGTGCGTGTGCTGATTAATCATAATCATTTTGTTTTTATCTGGCATCGTAATAGATGCCTTTAAAGAAAAGAGTTGAAGGATATGAAATGAGTTTGACAATGACATTACCTACATATTTATGTCAAAAACTTTTTTCATGCTGTCTAAATGTCGCGGGACTGTCTCATTAGGTAACCGTGACCCTGGAACGTAAAGGGCTATTAAAGGATCAGTTTAGTCAGTACAAGTCTGATAGTCCCTCCCGTCCCGCCCTGGGTGGGAGGATTTATTTGATGATTGACAGAATGAACTGTTTCATAGTGCTCTGAATATACAAACATATACGGCAAGTAACATTATTTAAAGTACGTCTTTACAATTAAGGCGGTTGCCGATTCTGATTAGCCGACATGATGTTATACAGGCCCCTGGATGTGGATCAAATCGAATAGAAGTATGCCTAGTATAATTTTTAAACTGTTTAAACCTGTAAGTATGTGACTGCTATTTTTTTACCGTTCAATTAAATAGTTATGACTAATTTTGGTTTTTCTATCACTTCGCATAATAATTCGATTTGATCCATACATCCAGGGACAGACATTGTCGACAGAATTTAAGAAGCCTTCTCTTTCAGTGTTCGAGTTCAATTTATAATAATTCAAATTCCGAAACTGTTTTTGACAGAAACTGACATTATAATTGAACTGAGTGCCTCAGAAATAGGGATATTTTTTTTTGGGACTAACCCACCACACTATTCCCAAACCACTGCAACCTGAAAGCCAGAATCAAGAGTGGCAACCACCAGAAAAGCTCCGAGACAATGAAGCTCGACGTGTCCCGGAGAATGAATTTACCTGTCTTGGATCCTGCAACGAAATTAATCAGAAAATAATAATGGAGGAGTAGGAAAAATATGTTTCCACTAGAGAAATAGGGTTTTTTTTTTAGCGTGGTAAAATCCTCAAATGAGTCCTACCACCCCGGGCAGGGCGGGAGGGATTGTCAGACTTGTACTGACTAAAATCCAGGGTGCCCTTTAATAGCCCTTTATGTTCCGGGGTCACGGTAATGAGATAAGTCCCGCGACCCCGGCAGGCTTTGGCCCTCTAGAGGGGGGCCCCGTCATTATGCTGACGCTCTTTGAGGCGCGCGTGGAACACAACGCGCCGTCGACCCGGGCATGGTCCATGGTCGGACTGCGAGTTGCCCTTTACTCGCCGCCCGCATGCCCGCGCCTACGGTGGCCGGAGATCGTCATGCGACGTCCGTCGCCGTGGGCGTCCACCACCGCGGGAGAGAAATAGGGATAGCCCCTCAGTTTTTTGAACCTAGACCAGTCTCCAAATCCTCCCAAATCATAGCCACACGACATTCTTCCAAGTATCAATTGAGTTCCCATATTAATCCTCAGTTTATGTCACTCTACCTTGACAGTTGTAATGTACGACAATTTGTCGCAGCGAGCGCCATTACAGACCCATTGTGGAATAACAAGTGATATCGACGACTTTTTTGTCGCACTGTCTTGCGTTTTAATTTTTTAAATTGTGTTTGGAATTTTAGAGCGGTGATGCGAGTAGATATTGGCTGGTAGACAACGCATAGTTTATAATTTATATAACTGAAAATAAAAATAAGCAGTCTCATTCATATCAAAATTAAATAAAAATATCACCGTTTTCAAAAGCTTTTATGAAAGTCAAAATGGAGAGAGAAACCAAAATAAATTTAAAAATGGCAAATTAAATACCTACATTTTATAAATTGATACCTACTCATATTCTAAGAAATATAGAAAACGTAGTTCAAATAAATAACTTCTGAGGATTAAAACATAACATTCTCTTTTTTGCAGTCATTGTGCAGTCGTGTTAAAAGTCAAACAAGAGATCTTTATATTTTAACCTCACGCCTTTTTCCAACAGGGATGGGCAGAAGCTATAAGCCCCCTGCCACGATCCTTCCATACGTTCTGACTACCTGCCTATCTTTCAGATAATATTTATCTTTCATTTTACGTTAATCTTTTCAGAGGCTTTACTTTGAAAACTCAACAAAGAGACGTCATTAAAAATACCTAACCATTCAAAACAGTAACAAACACAATTTTTTTGGTTCCACCCACATAACTAATACCGTCCCGTTCAGTACAGTAGCCAGTCATAGACAATACGACCATAAACAAATCCTTTCACATCAATAACTACACAACGGGCGTTAACAACTGAAAACAATACTTCCTTTGTGGTGCGTATGCGCATAGAAGCCCAGACTTGTTTACTGCCGTCCCTTTCTCACGCACGACATTTTTATAGTGCTATCTCACTCACAATGACATGTTAATATAGTCTTTGAAGGCAGCGCCCCGCCCACGCCGTACACGTTTTAAAGTTACAGACACTTTAAGAGGGGCCCTATTATGGTTGGTACGCAATTTCGCCGTGCTTACGAGTTTATTCCGAATGCCAGATGAGATCTGAAGATCTTTCAGAATAATATTCATGGTTATTTGACTGTTTAAAATCAAAGGCGTGGAAATTATCGCCTAGTGTGAATGTGAGGGTCGGCGCGGGTATTGTAATGTGGATAATCTCGTACTTCCTTAATGCTTTTGTGTTGATCCTTTATGGTTAGAAGTCCGTCTCCCTTAGTTTATGAAATGAGATAAAAATAAAACTGAATGTTACTTTCAAACACCATCGAAAAATTACCAAAAATCTTTTCCATTTTCAAATCGAAGCCTCGTTTACATGACCTACTTGTTCAAGTAGAGTAAATACCTAACACGTTCCAGTAAAATAAGTCTATAATCTATTTGCCATCAATCACTTGGATAGTATGTAAAAACGCGATAATACCTCGTAGTTTATTAATGTAATCATGTGGTACATTTCTATTAGACATTAATCTGGCAAGGCGTCCGCTTGTTGGGCCTAACTATGTTTTAATTACGGACTACGGGTGAAACTTGACTTACTTGACTTAAAGTCCTATGACCCCTAGATGGGGCAGAGGGCGTCCACAGATGTCTTCCATCGCGATCTGTCTTGAGCTTCACGTTTCACCTCGCTCCACGTCAATCCGATGCTCGCCGCTTCCGCTAGCACGGTGCGTCGCCAGGTTTGACGGGGACGGGTGAAACGGCTGAATGTTAATAATAATTACAGGGATCGCGCCGACCGTGGCTCGTTTAGATCGTGTGGTAGTGTGAGCTAGTGGTTTGGCAAGTTGAAAAAGTGTAGACCTAGTTTAACATTACTTAGTGTTACAATGCCACAAATATTTGAGATACTAGTTATTTTCACCCCCGATGCTCGGCTCCTATTGATCGTACCCTGATTGCTATAGCAAATTTTTCAAATTCGTACCACTGGTTCCTGAGATTAGCACTTTCAACCAAACAAACAAAGTCTTCAGCTTTATAATATTAGTGTAGATTTAAATAGAATAAATTGATCGGATAAAAATCACAGAAAAATGCTTTTCAATTTCTAAGCTTTTGCTGGAATAGGTATTTCGTGTGGATTTGTATAGATTCTCAATTTATATAAAACAAGTCAAATCAAAATTAAATAAAAGTTTATATTCTTATAATCTAATAAGTAGAATGCCCGCGAAACGAGATAACAGACTTAATAAACCTTTTTTCCAAAAGCAGCTTCTGCTAGATTTTGAATTAACATGTTCAAATAAAACGGTTAGGCATGCGAGTAAAACTAACACCACTTACTACTATCCTATGAAACAATCTCGACTCGCCAGTCCAGCGTTCAAACGCAGCACATCAGGGGCGTATTGACGCCTCGCTGTACAACTTACGATTCCTGGTTGAGCTGTAATCGTAATTAAGGAAATTAGCCCCGGAGTGATGTTGGAACCTCTTTAATTACTCATTAAACGCGAGACGTAACACGTTACATTATTATAAACTAATTAACGTTTAACATTCGCTCGCTACGAGTGACTGTGAGCCACATCCGAGATCGTTGTGTTAAATGGTGGGTGTAAATGGTATATGTGTATAAATACCACGTTTCTTAAGTATATAATGTATTAGCTATCTATCATTAAAATTAAATAGATATTAAAAGGAAAGCTTTGTAAACGTATCTTTTGATACTTACAATATCGACGGTTTTTGGTTTAAGCGACATTATTGTCGAAAATAAGTTATGAATGCCATCCTACTTAAAATTTTCGGCTTTTTAAAATACACTCACTGTCATGGCTGTACGATGTATTTTTTGTCACATAAGCCCATGCAAAACTGTTACAGTCCATTGATATGCAATTTCAGACTTTAAACTGATCTCCCGAACAATTTGGGTTTTGTCGCTTATTACGCCCTACCTTTTGTTGAAAGATACTTACATACAGACAGATAATATTGCAATAGTGTTATGTCCAAAATATTGTTCAGAATAACACAGAATACTAGTGCTAATCAGTTTTTTCTAGTCTGAAAGAGTCAAATCTTCAGAACGAGAGGGCCAATGTTATGTAGGTGATGTAGAAAGATCGATAAGAATTTTTTCGGAATGTTCAGTCAAAAGTAAGTTTTTCAACATTTAATTTTTACCAACCATAAATTCTTTTTTTTTTCAGCTACCGATGGCCAACTTAATAAATGTACATTTGTATGGAAAATTTACAAAACAATTTGTTATACCGTCGCCATTGTAAATTGTGAGTTAACCACCGACACCTACTTGATCTGCGTGGGCGCACCGATTTGTTAGATATTTATGATTTAACACCTATGTCTCGACTACCTAACGATAGGCGTGGAATTATTCTTTAATATTTAATGATTATAGACATATTTCTTTTGTAAGTAAATAAGTCTTTTTTATGTATTTTGTCGTCACGCCTGTAATCGCCTGAGGAATTAGGTAGAAGCATTTTCTCTATAATAGTTCATAACCGCATTGCCAGTACCAATGTCCACGGGGCGTTAGACCGTCTGGTAAAGACATCGTGGAACGCAAATCTCAATTGAAGGTAGGTACAGTGTGGACTATTAGTCAATAAGTCTAAGAGACAGTCCTTCCGTCCCTTCTACTCCACACGAAAAGGAGGACTCATTTGATGATTTTCTCAATTAGCCGATCAGCTACTCAGAAAAATTTGAAGGTGTAGCACACTTTAAATAATACTTTGTCAGATATGGGAAGTGGTAATTGAATCAAGAACGTCAGCGTTTCAGATCACTAAACTATTATACCACAGGCGCTCAGATTCTTAATACGTCGGAATCTTTTTTTTTATGTATGTTTCCCGATTTCTCGAAGACGCCTGGACCGATTTGGAAAATTTTTCTTTTGTTTGAAAGGGTATACTTCCCAACTAGTCCCATGTTCATCAGGTCAGGATCTGATGATGGGATCCCAGGGAAATCGAAAGCAACCCTCAAATTTTATAGGCTCGCACATCGTAATTTAAGTACTTGCGTATGATAATCATCATCTCATGTAGCTGAGCTGATGATGGAAGGTACAACTCCTTAACAGTAAGGAGTAGGCATCGACTGATTTAGTTTGTGTTCGCATATCTCCGGAACTGCAAGTCCAATTTAAGTAATTCTTTTTTTGTTGTACTAGGTATTGTTTAACTTAGGTACCGAATACTGCAAGTTTCATTAAAATTGGTTCAGGAGTTTTTGAGATAGGGAATTTTATTAGCTTATTGTGCACTTGAGTGATGTTGTTACCCGTGCTACGGATTACAAAATTTTAGAGCACATGTAAGAGAATGATTTATTTGACAAGAATTTGGGTTGAATATTTAAACTAAAAAGAGTAAAATAAAAAACTTTTTCAAAAAAAATGTAACCGCCTTCAAAAACAACCACAAAGAAGGGTAAAATAACCTACAAAATAACTCCTCTTTCAGAAGTCGGTGGCAAAAAAGACAATGAAATGAAAAAAAACAAAGGCACCGACTTCTGAAAGAAGAGTTATTTGTAGGCTATTTTACCCTTTTTTGTGGGTGTTTTTGAAGGCGGTTAAATTTTTTTAAGTCAGTCTTCTCAGTTGCCCGTCACTCTACCTTATACTGAAAGAAGATTTTAGATTCCATAGAAAAGATACCTTATCAAAAGAACTCACACTAGTTACTAGCGAGTTAGAGATCTTGAAGGTTTACCTCTAAATAAACACGGGAGTACACAACACCCTGTAGCGTGTAGTACTTATGTATCCGTCATTGTAATGTAAAACGATTATGATTTCACACGTTGACCACTTTAACCTCTCTCCTCTCAGCATCGTCCACCGCCCTTTGTGTCAACACAATATTACCATCTTCTTACAAAGTAACACAATAATATGACGCTCCGCACCGCCGGCATGCGCGCACGCCACTCGAAGACGTGTAAATTATCTCATTGCCTTCGACATTTCTAACCACACCCAGCAACGAGCGAAAATACAGTTAAACGAGTAAACGGCACATAATAAACCATTGCGAACGTCTATGAATTATCAAATAACTCAAAATGCACAACAGGCGGCAATTTGAGGGTCTCACGACCGCGTCAAACTGTGATATTAACGTTATTTACGACGGCTAACTATACCGGATTGCGCCCCACTAGTGAACTAATAACACCTAGGCTATATCAATAAAAGCTATTAGCATCGATCAGAGTAAGTATCTGTCCCAGAGTATTACCTCAAATTGAGTTAAACGCCCCGCTCGACGGTAATAACAGCCCCGGGAACGCCGCTAGCCGCTGTCCGACACTCGTCCGGGAACTCCGGTCCCGGACACCGGGAGCGACGCATGGAATTGCCGGTAGATACGCGGGAATAACGCGATAATGACTACCAAATGCGATATGTCCGACCCTTTCCTGTCGAGTACGGAAAGTTTTCACTTTAATATGTTGCTCTGCGTTTTCCAGTTGATCGCTTCAATTTAGAGTTGGTTTTATTTAATTTCCTGGTCATTTTATTTTATGTATGGGTTGAAAGTCGATAATGTGGTGGTATCTGAATGAAAAGACCACTTAAAGAGAATATTTTACTTTAGAGAAATAATTATATTTGTATCTAGCCGTGCCAGCATACATTCACACACCCAAACATGTAAAAATTGAAGTTTAAGCACCAAGAAGATACGAGTAGCAGGTTATGATCAAAGAGTATGAAATAACTCCAGAGAACTTAGATAAGTAACAACTGCTTTTAAAGAATCGAAACTCTAAGTATCAACGATGACTTCCAATAGGATTCGCATATGAATAAAATAAAATAGAATACGTTTACTGTAAAACGTGAGTATGCATCGAAATAATACGATGTACACAAGGTCTTGAAATAATGTATTGATCTGCATGTTTTGCTATTTAAGGTGTACAAAACAATGTGACGTGGGACTGTCTTATCTGGTTACTGACCTTGGAACAAAATCAAAATCAAATCGTTTATTTCAAGTAGGCCAGTTACAGGCACTTTTGAATTGTCAAAAGACAAAAGTAAAATAAAATAGTTTAAAAATAGTTACGGTGCTACAGTCCCAGTCACAAGACATAAAAACTGTGAAAGTACTGTAGATGCCCATTCCAAAGCGTAGATCTCTATGGAGAAGAACGGGCAAGAAACTCCATGGACACTCTTTTTCAATCGCCAAAATTATAACAAAACCTTTGTTACATCATTCAACTTCAAATTGTACATTATGTGAGAACGATGTAGCAAGTAAAAGTGTCCATAGGAAATTCAATAAAATTATAAATAATTAAAATAAACCGTGGCTGCTAAGAGATGACCAGTCACGACTGACAGCGCCCGTTCACGAACATGACACATGCATGAGCATCACATCACATGAAGGAATACCGTGGATTTTAGTCAGTACGGGTCTGACAGTCCCGCGTTGAGTCCCGTCCTGCGCGGGAGGACTCATTTGATGGTTTACCAGGATTAAAAAAAACCGACTTCCAAAAAAAAAAGTTATTTTACACCTTTGATGGGGATAGTAAGTTTAAAGCTGGTCAAGCCTCGTACAGTTCAGGAAATATTTCCTTATATTAGCACAATACGGTTGAGGCCTGAACTTCACAATGGGTGGAGCAACGTTGCCAAAGATGATTATGGATGAGGGATAGCAAAGAAAGGGATGATATAATAGTACTTCCATTATCCTGTTCTAGCAGAAGAAAACATGTTGTGCACATTGCTCAAGACTCGATTCGATTCATTTGCGATGCTGACTTCGAACATTAAGTTTTAAAATATGGCACAAGAAGACTAGATTGTATATAGAAAGCACTTTTATTGCCTGCGGATTACTCAAAATTTAATAATTTTACCAAGCGAGAATGTCGTCGGTGGTGGACGCCCACGGCGACGGACGTCACAAGACGATCTCCGGCCACCGTTGGCGCGGGCATGCGGGCGGCGAGTAAAGGGCAACTCGCAGCCCGACCATGGACCATGCCCGGGTCGACGGCGCGTTGTAGTCCACGCGCGCCTCAAAGAGCGTCAACATAATGACGGGGCCCCCTCTCTAGAGGGCCAAAGCCTGCCGGGGTCGCGGGACTTATCTCATTACCGTGACCCCGGAACATAAAGGGCTATTGAAGGACACCGTGGATTTTAGTCAGTACAAGTCTGACAGTCCCTCCCGCCCTGCCCGGGGTGGGAGGACTCATTCGATGATTTTACCGCGAAAAAAAAAAAAAAAAGCGAGAAGGTCGTGGCTACATACTGTAAGCCGTACAGGTTAAGGGCTTTAAGGTTAAACCGCTTGCCGAGGTTGGTCTGTGGATGGGTGACCACTGATCATAGCTAGTTTACTCCGTACGTGTCTCGGAAAGCAAGTAAAGACGTAGTTGGTCTCGGCTGTCATATTGTTATTGTTAGGGGCTGATTTTCCGCATTTAGACTCGTAGGTGGTCCGTTATGCGTGAGGTGGGACGGTTGGCTATATGAGCCAACCCAGCTCCTTCCAGAAGCTCAGAAGTCTCCTGGGACGTTTCACACTTCTTGGAGCGACCTTGGAGTGCCAAGGTTTTGTGCCCTTGCATTCCAGGATTACGTGGGTAGCCGTTTCTTCCGAGTTTAGGCAACCCCTGCACAACGGGCTGTCTGTCGCGTTGAAAATAAACATAGATGTTTGTTGAGTGGGCAGTGACCGGTAAGCATACCCACCACAACTCGTAAGTCTGTTCGTTGGAGAATGGAGTCTGAGAAGTCTGCTGGTCAGTCGCGGTGTTAGTGCAGGTACCGCCTCTCTAGACTGTCTGCAGTCGGTTGTAGATGCCCATCTGGCATTATGTTTTGTTTGGGTTTGCAGACGTATCCAGGTCCTGAGTTGACCGGATGGGATTAACAAAAAGGGTGTGGGGCCGGCCACACCCACACCCGAGCCTCTCCTTGCAAGTTCGTCTGCCGCATCGTTACCCAAAGATGCGCTATGTCCTTATATCTATTGCAAAATGACCCTATTGCGGTTCGATCTTTGCAATGCTAAGTGACATTCATAGATTCTGCTGGACGACATAATATTGCCGTTCAGCGCCGTAAGTACAGCCATTCTTTCGGAGATAATTCTAATCCCGTAGTTAGAGATGTTCCTTTCCATGACTGCGATGGCAGCTTGAGTGATTGCTACACATTCACATTGGAATATGGAGCTATGAAGGTACCCCTAGCGGTACAGATATTTTGACGTTGAGATCCATTGAGAATACACCAGCACCTGTGCTGGTTTTGGTTTTAGAGCCTCGGCTGTCATTTGTAGATCTTTTACAGTCGTTAATCACAGTCAGAAGCTCGAAAGTCTGCAACACACATCAGGCAGGCCTTCAGACTAGGTGCATCGACAACGAATACATTGGATCATTAGTAACAGCTAGATGAGGATAAGAGTTGCCGCTATAATATATATAACCCTAACATATTGTGACGAATTTACATACATATATTTTAAGTAAGTGTGACGAATTAACTTACAATTTATAGAATTTACGAAAAAAATTGTGTCGAATACTAAGCTCGAACAAAACGTTACAAGGTTTTTTTATTAGGACTGTCTCAGTAACCAATAGTTCGAGTAGCTGAATTTTGGGCTAAACAAAATATATAAAATCATTTGCCATTGACACGCTAAGAAGAAGTAACCAATGAAATTGGATTAGTGCCCAGTTATTTTAAATAAGGTCTAGTGTGATTAGGAAATTAGATAGGTAGGCACATCTCTGGCTACCTAACCCTTCAGGTACTACAGACGTGACGTGATGTTATGTATATTATTATTAGTTAGAACTGAATTATTTATTCGTAAGATACTTAGAACTTGGGCGACTCGCTGTCCCACCATGGACCATGCCCGGGTTGATGGCGCGTTGTGTTTCACGCGCGCCTCAAAGAGTGTCAGCACAATGACGCCCCGTTTAGAGGGCCAAAGCCTGCCGGGGTCACGGGACTAACGAATACCGTGACCCCGGAACGTAAAGGGCTTTTGAAGGACACCGTGGATCAGTACAAGTCTGACAGTCCCTCCATGGAACTTAACATAGCAAAATATGAGAAGGTATGCTATGACAATACATCTGCCGAACCCTTCATGGTGTTATACTATGTATGTTTAAGATAAAAGCTATTCTAATAAATATCACTTACTTAAGATACCAACAACAAAGCTTACTAGATGTCCATTCAACTTTAGCACACAAGAACTTTTCCTGAAAAAGTTTTAACGGCTAGGACGATTCTCTATGGATGTTTTGAAATTTAGCGCAGACATCTTTCTTCTCCCTCTCTCTCGTGTCAGAAACACCCCCGAAACTCTATCTCTTTCGCTCTAATTGGTTGCTTGAGCCTCTGAATCCAATTAGTGGCGAGCGAAGCGGGGTGCACTGAATTTATTATGTGGACCTTGTTTAGTTTGTTGGCCTTTTTAATTGAAACGTAGTGCGTAACCCGCCCGCTGCCCGTTTAATGAATACAATTACTCTGAGAGTTTTCTTTTGCTCACCAAAATTGTGCAAAAAGTACTGTGTTAATTAGGAATTTTCAGTTTCTGCAGGTATAATGAAGTTTAAAATTGACTGAAAATTTACTGAAAAAATAGGCGACTTGAATTTAAAAAAAAAGTGTATAACAAAACCGGTACGGCAGATTTGTTTATTTTTTAAATAAGAATATTTTGAGCAGAATGACGACGGTATAATGAAGTTTAAAATTTACTGAAAATTTACTGAAAAAATAGGCGACTTGAATTTAAAAAAAAAGTGTATAACAAAACCGGTACGGCAGATTTGTTTATTTTTTAAATAAGAATATTTTGAACAGAATGACGGCATATTATACTAACGCCATCTATTAGCGAATAGATATTTTAAATTCACTTGCGCCATCTAGTATCGAATAGTAGTAACATTTGTTTTTCTTTTTAATCACTAGATGTCACTGTAATTAAAATATTTTTTACTAAAACCTAACAGAGTTCTACGGAATCACAAAAATTAATAACCGTTTTCGGTTAAATTAACTATCACTTTTGTACTATAGAAAATTATGTTACTAAAGTGAATGAATGAAATAATTGCAATTTATAATCTGTTGACACGGCCCATAGGCAACACATTCTTTTTAGTCTATGGATCATGAAAATAGTTCAGTCAGTTTGAGTTTGCTTGCTAAAGTTTGTTTGGCAGTCACAGCAAATTTTTTCCTCAGCGTTGAAAAAACTTGACAAAAGCTGCATTGTTATTTTTGCTAAGATGCGAAACTAAAAATTGAGTAACATCAAAGTAATATCATTCTAGTAATATAATATTTGGACAAGCTGCGCCATAACGTTGAGTAAAACTTAAAAGTAAAAGCGAAAATGTGAGTACTTTCATAGTGCCTTTCTAATATATTTTGCTTTTTATTATGCATATAATTAAACAATACATCTTCTAGGAGTTTCGTGGACCTCGCAGCAGCGTGCATGCATCGGCGAAACGAACTGGAAGCTAGATTAAATATCTTTTGGGAGAAATGTGATCGCGCGATTGACGACATAAAAAAGTTAAAAATGAAGGTAAGTCGCAGTTTTGCAAGTATAGTTTTTGTGGGTATTGTAACAAATACAATAAAACATGACTAATTAATGTGGGAAAAAGAATAATTGAGCTGCCTACAATAGTTTCTTTATTCCTTTCTCCATTACCAAATAGCATACAAAATAGTAATAGTTAGCTGCTTATTTATCTAGCCAGTCATAAAATTGTGTCCAGATACCGTAACTAGCTACCATAACATTTGTAGTACTGATATTTTCATGCAAATATTATAATCAAACTGTTCAATAGAGCATAAATGTTTAAAGTACTTACATCTGATTTGTAATACAAAATCAGTGAAACAGTTGTTTAATTTACCCAATTATGACCATTACTTGTAACTATTGTCACTGTCCCATTAACCTTGAAGCTTTGTAAGCGTGATTGCTGAGTCCCACACTCAGCAATCACGCTTACAAAGCTTCAAGGTCGCAAGCTTTTTTTTTCATCAGAAATTCAGAAATCTCAATAACAGCCCAGAGTTTTTGGCATTAGAGTTTTCAGTATAAAACCTTTATGCTTTTTAAAAACATGTTAAGCAATTAATCTTGCATCTGAATTCTCTTTGATTATGTTGGATTACAGTCCTTTCAGACTACAAGAGAAAAGCAGTGGCGTAGTTAACCTCTTAAGCGATTGGCTAAAATAGCCTAAATATCAATTACCGTGCCCCTAGCACCTGGCTAAGAATCGGTGAAATAATAGCTCCTCTCTCTTCACTTTTCGCTAGATACACACGGTGTTCGAAAAGCGCCCGAAAAGTTAAGGGGCCTCTTGCTCAGAAAAAAAACTGTCCTGAAACAAAATTACCTCACAGATGCATCTTGCCTCCTAGATTTGGTCTTGCTACGCCACTGGTTACAAATCCGCTGGTTGGCTCCTATTGGTTGTAGCCATATTTGATAAATGAACAATCTAACACATTTTTTTTTTTAATTTGCACCTGTAGTTCCTGAGATAAGAGCATTCAACCAAACTCTTCTGCTTTATAATATTTGTATAGATTTAAAAATCGATAAAATTTATTACAAGCAAGGTAGAAATATAGCTGTCCATTGTCATTTTTTTAACAATAGACAATATGTAGGTACTTAATAATTTTTTTCTGCCATTGTTACAGACGCAAGGCTTTGTCCTGCAGCTCAACTGCGACCCAGCTGAGCTCAAGGACAGATTCCTGAATTCTATGAAACAACTTGACGAGTACATGTATCTTATAACTGACTTCAATCTTGCAATGACCAAATTTGGTAAGTACAGTCAGTTTACAGGGACTTATACCATTACCGTGACCCTGGAACGTAAAGGGCTAATGAAGGACACCGTGGATTTTAATCAGTACAAGTCTGACAGTCCCTCCTGCCCTGCCCTGGGTGGGAGGACTCATTTGATGATTTTACAACGCTAAAAAAAAAAGTACAGTCGGTTTAAGAGGGAGAATCTCACCCTCTTTGGTAGTGATGTTACTAATAAAAAAGGGTGAGTGTTCTCTGAAGCGTACTTACCATACAAATTAATGAAATAAGTTGAATTAAGATTACACTGGTCAAAATTGAACTTTTTGTTGAGTTCCTAAAGTTGTGGAGATAAAACATTAACAAAAAGGTTTAAGTATTTAAGAAGTCTTTGTTAATTTATTAAACTATATACAATACTTATATTTATTTGGATGAACTCTATATCCTACTAATATTATAAATGTGAAAGTTTGTTTATTAATTTAGAGACCTTAATGACGAACTAAAACCACAAACATTGACAAAAGAGACTAAATTAGGACTTAAATCTTTAAAAACAAAAAGACAATGTACACTTAGGCGTCAAAGTGCTCCTCATAATATACAGGATGAATTTTACAACTGGGTGTGGATGACTAAAACCCAAAAATTCTGAAAGGCCGGTTTTGACGAAAACTAAAACAGCATCATTAGATTTTTGAAAAATTAATATTCCAGCCCATAAATCGAAACTGGTGATATAAAAAAATAAACACGCTGAATGCCCTTCAATTTTTGGGGTTCAGTATGTCCGAAAACACAGAACCCTCATAGGATAGCGATGTGCCTACCCATAATTATCATATTGTGGCTAATGACGATCGTCCGATGACAACATAACACGATAACGTCATGGAGTCACCGTTATTCGATAAAATGTGAAGCACAAATAATACAATAAATTTTTATTTGTAAACTAAATCGACCCAACCTTAGACATGTATGACGTTACGTTACACGCTAACTACATTGTTACATTTTTATTTAATTTAATTTGTCAACAAGAATATTTTGGCAAGGTAAATAAATATTCAATTTACTACAACTATTACCATGACAGGCATTGTTAAAATTTTCTTTTTTAAGTCGCGGCAACGTTCGAGAGTGCAAAGAAACGGTTCGTCTTATGTCACCCGTCCCATGTACGGCGCACAGTGTGGATAATCGCGAAATACCGATTACTGTGACTTGACCTTCAATATTTACGACCCAGCCATGAGATTTCTATGAGACAATTTATAGAATAAAATGAGCCCAGCCAGTTCAGCTTAAGTAATCGATTTTGCCATTGTTTACTGATCAAGATGTCCATGTAAAATGCGAATGAATTTACAAAACGAAAACCACTTCAAACAACATACAATTCATGAGTTTAATGACTAAATATTAATATTTAAAAATCTAAAAAACGCCTGCAGAACGAAACTTGCAAATATTTTGCGATTATTCTTAAAATATTCGTTTTAACATTAATAAATACCTAATTAAATTTAATTTTTGCTAACACAATACTTCCAACGGTGGGAGGGGTTCGCATCGGCGTCGAGGGGACGATGAAGTACCTGGGACTCGTCCTCGACAGCCGGTGGAACTTCCTGCGTTTGGCCCCAAAGCTGAACCAGGCAGCAGCAATCTCAGCGGGCCAAACGCCTCCTGCCGGAGGCTGTACGCCTCCTGCCGGAGGCTGTACGCCGGTGTCGTGCGGTCCATGGCCCTCTACGGGGCCCCCATGTGGGCCCTGAGCATGTGGAAGCGACCAGCAAGGCTGGTCGCATGCCAGAGGGTCATGGCTATCCGGATGATCCGAGGATACCGCACGATCGCCGGCGAATCGGCCAACTTCCTTGCCGGATTACTGCCCTGGGATCTGGAGGCGACTGCCCTCCAGCGCGTCTATAAGTGGCGCGTGGAGGCGCAGCGCCGCCGCCGGGGAGAATTCCCACTGCCCCGACAACTCGAGGCGCAGTGGGAAGAGGTCCGGCGCGATCTCAGGGCAGTATGGAGGGAACGACTGTCGCAACCGAGGTTCAGGCACGCCGCAATCGTCGCGGTAAGACCCCTCTTCGAGGAGTGGCTGGAAAGGCGTCACGGCGTCCTGACCTACCGCATGACGCAGTTCCTCACTGGACACGGATATTTCGGGAGGTACCTGTGTCGGATAGGGAGGGAAGAAACGCCTGGGTGTCACCACTGCGAAAGTCGCCTGGAGGACACGGTGGAGCATACGGTGCAGGACTGCCCCGCTTGGGCAGAGCACCGCCGTGTCCTCACGGCAGCGATAGGCGGAGACCACTCGCGCCCGGCATTGGTCGAGGCCATGCTGCGGGGCGAGACGGAGTGGGAAGCGGTCGCCTCCTTCTGCGAAGCAGTCATGCTCGCGAAGGAGGAGGCGGGCTGTGAGAGGGAGAGGACAGCGTCCTCCCTCCGCCCCCGCCGCAGTGGTAGACGCCCACGGCGTCAGACGTCGCAAGACGATCTCCGGCCATCGTAGGCGCGGGCATGCGGGCGGCAAGTTGCCCATTACTCGCCGCCATGGACTCATTTGATGATTTTACCACGCAAAAAAAAAACAATACTTCCAGTAACTCAAAAAAGTCAAATCTGACCAGTGCTTTAATATTTGTTTCCACCTTTAACAGTATTTTTTTAACCGACTTCAAAAAAAGGAGGAGGTTCTCAATTCGTCGGAATCTTTTTTTTTTTTTTTTTATGTATGTTCCCCGATTTCTCGAAGACGCCTGGACCGATTTGGAAAATTTTTCTTTTGTTTGAAAGGGTATACTTCCCAAGTGGTCCCATGATCATCAGGTCAGGATCTGATGATGGGATCCCAGGGAAATCGAGGGCAACCTTAAAATTTTATAGGCACATAGTACCATTTTCATATATTTTCTAAAGCTGTTCAAGTATTTGCATCTGATAATCATCATCTCAGGTGGATGAGCTGATGATGGAAGGTACAAATCCTCAACGGCTTGGAGTAGGCGTCGACTGATTTAGTTTGTGTTCGCATATCTCCGGAACTACATGTCCGATTTAAGTAATTTTTTATTGTTGTACTAAGTATTGTTTAACTTACAGAATACTGCAAGTTTCATCAAAATCGGTTCAGTAGTTTTTGAGATAGGGAATTTTATTAGCGTATTGTGCACTTGAGCGATGTTGGTACCGGTGCTACGGATTACAAAATTTTAGTGCACATACATGTAAGAGAATGATTTATTTGACAAGATTTTGAGTTGAATATTTAAACTAAAAAGAGTAAAATAAAAAACTTTTTCAAAAAAAATTTAACCGCCTTCAAAAACAACCACAAAAAAGGGTAAAATAACCTACAAAATAACTTTTCTTTCAGAAGTCGGTGGCAAAAAAGACAATGAAATGAAAAAAAAATAAAGGTACCGACTTCTGAAAGAAAAGTTATTTTGTAGGTTATTTTACCCTTTTTTGTGGTTGTTTTTGAAGGCGGTTAAATTTTTTTTGAAAAAGTTTTTTTCTAATTAGGAACACTCCACAAAATTTTTGTTAGTAAATAGTTGATTTTCTTCTTTAAATGTTTGTAAAATGAAGCTGACTATAGAATATTGCATTCTTCTTCTTCGTCGATTCACTCTTGACAGAGTGGTCGTGGTCAGCATGTTGCAGCGAGACATTGTGCTGCCATAATTCATAATTAATGCAAGAATATTGCATGCTAGGTACAAAAAAATGCATTTTTTTTTTGTAAAAATCACCCTCCTATTTATGTCACCAGAAATTGTACATGTACTAACAAAAACTCGCACTGAACTCATTGTTCTTATATGAGCTACTAAGGTTCCATTCATTTTAATTTGTTTGTCTGACTTATTTAGATAAAATACAACTGTCAATATTTTAGAAAATCATTAACTGCACATTCTACATTTGAATTTATACTACTCAGCTTTTAGAGAAAAACTAAGTTAAAAAAAATTACAATCAGTCTTAAGACTGGTCAATACCACACATCAGTCTCAAGATTGTTGGTCATTGGAAATTATAAATGTGTATTGTATGTCAATACATGCAATACAAAATTTGTACAATTTGAACAATCTTTACCAGAGAATGTTAACTAAAACTTTTAATTTTGAATCCTAAACTCGCATTACAGACGAAACGCCAACCATAGACTACACTCCAGTGCAAGATTCTTTCGCAAAACCTTTGATGCCATCAACACCTCTAACACCATACAACCTCATTGATGCATTGAGTGAGCCTGCCCCATCTGCTTCCACTGCATGCGCGAACCATTGCCCTCCAGAGAAACCCAAGAGGGTGAAGATACCTAAAGCTGATCAGCCTTTGATAGTGTTCTCAAGCACCTCATCATCGGAAGAGACTATGATGCAGGGGAAAGTTGACATGGCAGTGAAGGAGGTGCAATGCGAATTGGAAGCGGAATTGATGAATGTAAAAATTGAAGGTATGTTAATAATCTGTACTCATACTTAAAAAGAGGTTTTTGTTTTTTGTGGAGCTATTGTCTGGAACTAATAACACCAGTATTAATGCATATTAGCTGAGATATTATATCACAATTTTAGTCTAGCAGTCGGCAACTTTTTGGTAATAAAATTACAGCGGGTCGCATTTTTTTATGAATAATACGGAAAGAAATATTTATTACTTCTTGATTATGAAAGAAAATCTTCGAGGAGGGTGGGTGCTCGCGAGCTGTGCCTTGCTGACTGCTGGTCTAGCAAGTCGGAAAAAGTAATAGCGTGGGCAACATGATGGGTCAGGGGCCGAAATAGTTTCTTTTTTTTTTGTAAATCAAAACCTTATAAATTGTTATATTTCCTAAAATTGTAAAATTATGACTATATGTATGGTTGGATTTGAATTGAAATTATTGTCTATTGTAAAGTACACGCATTATTACACTGTCACTGTTGTGTGTATTGATATTGATTTATGAATATCGTAACTGCTCTCAATAACTCTTAGAGCGGAAACATCCAGACCGGCACGGTTTTAGAATCGAATGCCAGTTATACACTAGCAATACTTCCAGGCTTCGCTCGGCTATTTTGAAAACTGAAATAGCGAGATTTTAGTGATGTACGAGTATTGTTTCGTTTTTGTTTTATACAACTCTCTTAATTTTTCGGATCTTAATGATCTATGTATATAGTTTCGAAGATATAGATGGGATCTTTAAAAAAAAAACAAACAAAAAGAGAAGAAAGGCCAAAAGTTTAAGAAGTTTTTATGAAATCTATAATAATTTGTTTACACTACGACATAGACTACTAACATCTACTTGCGCCCTGTCTCGCGACCTCTTATTGTCGCAAGCCACGTCGGGCGAAATCGGGCGACTTGTATATGTCGAGCGACATGGCACGAAATATATATACCTTAGTGAAAATGCTACTTAAAATAATGAATAAACCTTCAATTAACTTCTTCAGATCCGCCCACACCAATCCCTTCTGAGGCCAGCGTAAACTTGCCGCCGCAGCAACTGCTGGAAATCAACGAGGTGTACCCGGCTGCTCTCACGCATGTCGACGGCCCCTGCTTCTGGGTGATTACTGAAGATCCAGAAGAAGCTAGCATGTGAGTATTTTTTTTTGTTAACCTGGTATTCCACTGCTGTGCAAAGGTCGCCCCCACCCCACAAATATAGATATACCTAGATAACGCAACTACTTCGCGTGCCAAAAATCCGTGCTAGCTTACGACCAAAAATCGTAAGTGCCAATTTTCGCAACTCGTCTAAATCGGTCTATAGCGTTAGTTGGACGTCAGTTTTAATATTAAAATGGTTAATAATCTGTACCCTTAATGAAAAGTGAACAACTCGACTGCCTTCTTTAAGCAAAAAAGGCACATCTGCGCAAAAAAATGCAAAGAATAAATAAGCCTTACTACTACTACTTAAGGCTTATTTTTGAGGCTAAGGGTACAGATTTTGTTGTGGGACGACGGGGGCACCGTACGCGGTGGCGTATTTCAATCGATTTGGTTTTCCCATCACTAAGTAGTTTTTGTGACGTCATAATAGGTAGTTTTCAATTATATCGTGATACTTGCGTTACCTAGGTCTGTCTATATCTGTGGTCTCCTCCATAACCTTCCACTATTCCCTTTGTGCGACTTTCTCCGGCCAATATCTCATGAAAGTGGAAAATTGAGCCTGTATATTACTCTAGATCTAGAGTAATATACAGGCTCAATTTTCCATTTTAGTAAAAACTACGTATTTTCTTACGTCTCCACTATTCTTTTCATATTAATTTCATTGCAGGATCCAAGACAGTTAAATTCATTCTCCGGGACACGTCGAGCTTCATTGTCTCGGTGCTTTTCTGGTTGTCGCCACTGTTGGTTCTGGCTTTCAGGAATTGTAGTGGTTTGAGAATAGTGGACAAGGGAGTAGGCCATAATCCGCGTGGGCCAAGTGCGTATTGGTAGATCTGATGTCAAATGTTTTCGAATTTTTGGTTCTAGGACATGCTGATTTGCTCACTATGTTTTCTTTCACCATTTTAAGAGCAGTGGTGATGAAATTACACAGTGCCTAGCTTTTTTTTATCGTGGTAAAATCATCAAAATGAGTCCTCCCACCCAGGGCAGGGCGGGAGGGACTGTCAGACTCGTACTGACTAAAATCCACGGTGTCCTTCAATAGCCCTTTACTTTCCAGGGTCACGGTAATGAAATAAGTCCCGCGACCCCGGCAGGCTTTGGCCCTCTAGAGGGGGGGCCCCGTCATCATGCTGACGCTCTTTAAGGCGCGGGTGGAACACAACGTGCCGTCGACCCGGGCATGGTCCATGATCGGACATCGAGTCGCCCATTACTCACCGCCCGCATGCCCGCGCCTACGGTGGCCGGAGATCGTCCCGCGACGTCCGTCGCCGTGGGCGTCTACCATTGCGGCGTGGGTGAGGGGTGGACGCTGTCCTCTCCCTCGCGCGTCCCGCCTCCTCCTTCGTGAGACGACTGCTTCGCAGAAGGAGGCGAGCATGACCGCTTCCCACTCCGTCTCGCCCCGCAGCATGGCCGCGACCAATGCCGGGCGCGAGAGGTCGTCATCTATCGCCGTCGTGAGGATACGGCGGTGCTCTGCCGCGCGCGGGGCAGTCTTACACCGTAAGCTCCACCGTGTCCTCCGGGCGATCCTTGCAGTGGTGACACCCAGACGTTTCCTTCTTCCTCATCAGACACAGGTACCTCCCGAAACATCCGTGTCCGGTGAGCACCTGCGTCAAGCTGTAGGTGAGGACACCGTGGGGCCTATCCAGCCCCTCCTCAAAGAGGGGTCTTACCGCCGCGACAAGTGACTGGCTGGGTTCGTACCCACAACTTACAACTTATAAGTCGAGGCCGATACTACTGAGCCACCACTGCTTTTTGCTTTTTATTAACCGACTTCGAAAAAAGGAAGAGGTTCTCAAATCGTCGGAACCTTTTCTTTCTTATTTTTTTATGTAGGTATTTTCCCCGGTTTTTGGGATTCATTACGTCCAAATAAATGGGTTCATATCTGACGGAACATCCGTCGCGAATTGTCGGTCGCGGAACGCCAGAGCAGACAAATGTATAATACTAATAATAATAATAATAATATTCCACAACTATCACACAACGACATCTAGTCCCAAGCTAAGCAGAGCTCGTGTTATGGGTACTAGAAAACTGATAAAGATACTTACATATTATAGATAAATTACACCCAGACAGAACAAATGATCGTGCTCATCACACAAAAATGTGTCCTGGGTGGAAATCGAACCCACGACCTCCGGCATAGCAGTCAGGGTCACTAACCACTAGACCAACCAACAGGCCTTAGGAAAAACAATTGACCGTTCACACTCAACGGATGATCCGTTTGTGCGTCAAGTGTGAACGGTCAAGTGTTTTTCTATACATTTGTCTTGTTCCGCGACCAATGATCCGCGACGGATGTTCCGTCAGATATGAACCCACCCTTATAAGATCACTTGAGTGTCCGTCTGTCCACCCTTCACATTATTTTTTTTTGTAACCTTGTGATTCAAACATCACTCCAGCTCAAAATATACAACAATGAAATACCTTTCCATTTAATAACACAAAATATATTCTCACTTTCAGATTTATGGTAGAAATGACAAACTTCTACAAAGCAAATGAAAAGACCTTAAGTAGAGAAGAGATAGAGAAACTGTCTTACTGTGCTTTCTACGAGGAAGGGACAGATTGTTACTATAGGGGACTGTTCGTGAATTTGAAGGTCTGTTGAATTATTTATTTATATTCAAAAACACTGTAAAAGATGCCTTTTTTGGTTGACCATTTGCATCAGAACCAATCTTATGCCTTACTTCAATTATTAAAAGCATTCGTTTGTGTGATATATTATTTCTTTAGCAGTTCTTATATCTGCGTTTCATATCAAAGCTAGCAGCCCGTCCTGGCTTTGCACTTATAAACAAACCTTGTGCTACAATAATGATAACGCCAAAAAAAAAATCCAATTTTGATACAGTCGTTCCAAATTTATTATTCTATCTATCTATTTGTTTCGATAATTACCCATTTATTTATTGGATATGTATTTTCATTACCAGGAGGACAGCGAAGAAGCACAGATATACATAGTGGACACGGGCGAGTTTTGTATGGTGCCATTTGACCGCGTGCAGCCGCTGCACCCGCGCTTCTGTACCAAGCCGCCGCTCGCGCGGTGCTGTCAGCTGGCGGGGGTGAGTACTAACTAAGGCCTCTTTTACACGTCACGGTTTTTCAACCGTACGGCGTGTTAGCCGTACGGTTGAAAAAATGTGAGAGCTTGTACACGACACGGCAAAACCACCGGGCGAGACATCGACCAAGTACGACTCAGTTGCGCCGATTTAAAATTTTATGCATAAATAATAAATATCTAGTTACTTTCCTGATGGAAAGTAACTAATACTTCCTTTGCTCTTCGATGTGTTTCTAAAAATTATTTGCCCGAAGGCATTTTTACAACTTTTGAACGCTTTTACGATCATATTCAACGCCTTTTTCACGCCACAGAGCTGTCAAACAACTGAATGAATTTGTGCGCGTTGTCTCATGCTGGATGGGACATAGTGGTGATGCGCGGTGTCGTCTCTATACGTAAATAATAGCTCAATGATTTTATAACAAAATCGGGAATCAGCGTATGTAAACCTTCACGAAACCGTGCGTAGGTCCGGCGCCGTCTACACACTCCCATAGACTGCCATACAACACTGTTGAAAATCACGCCGTGCGTAGACGCGGCGCGCCGAGGGGCAGACACGGCGCACACGGCGGCGGCGCCGTGCGTGCACGTCTACAAGCTCCCATTGCGTTCCATACAACACTGACGACCGTGCCTACACACGGCGAATTAACCGTAGATTTTCACGGCCGAAAACCGTGACGTGTAAAAGAGGCCTAAGGGAGCTTTCCCATGACGCGATGCGACGCAATTCGACCGATTCTAACTACAAGCGAAAATCATCCTTACCAATAAGACATATGACATAAAACGTGCGGTTGTCTACGGTTAGATGAAAAACAAAACACGCTCGCCACGACGACGTAAGTCAATCGAATTGCATCATTAAATCGTAGTAGCAAGTATAATTTTTCTTTTTTAGTTAATAGAAATTGCAAATCGCACGAATCTCGTCGTGGGGGAAGCTCCCTAATGGTAGCCTATCATGACTAACATGCGTCTATTCTTCCTTCGACGTTGAAAATCTGTTTCTTCAATGTCATGCTGTGCGTCACAGAGCACAGCGAGTATAGAAAGCTAGACACGATGAACACAGTGTTATTTTTATCTTATCCAAAAGTAAGAGCTCCGCCAAGTGGGGCTTTTTAGACAGTGTCCCATTTTGCGTCCGCTAACCAACCTTATTGTTTATAATAATGTTTTTTTTTTACTTTAATGTGCCTAAACCTGGATAATATGTCCAAATGTTGCTAGTGGGCAAATCGTAAAATCTGCACGAAATGCAATTATTTCACGATCCGCACAGTCATGAATATCCTAAAAAAAACTGTGTGTCAAGATTTACTATAATGATAAAGCCATTATTGTGATGTCATGTACGCTTTATTAACACTTGAATTTGAATATTTTGGCAGGTGGATCTATTTGGCTATGATCGCCATAAGAAACTTATGAAGAGACAAGAAGAGTTCATGAACAAATACTCCGGCAGGATGTTGAAGATCAAGGTCGATGATAAGTAAGTATGGGAGTGTTCAAGTATTAAGTAACGCAATTTGGGGGAGAGGGGGTTTCGTAAAACGTTACGATGCGTTACAGGGGCGGGAGGGCGTCATTCTTACAACACGTGACGTAACATGGTTTATTTTTTAAATAAAAAAAATAGTGAATTAAAACTCCCACCCAAATTAGCACCTAAAACTATACCAAGGATAAAAACTATTTTCATACATATACATAAATTTAAATATTTACATACATAATTTTTTGTGACTTTAGGGTAAAAATGATCACTTGAGTGTTACGTAACGTTTGGAGAGGGGGAGGGGGGGGTACAGGAGAACGTTACAGGGGGGGAGGGGTGGGTCAAAAATATTCAAGAATTGCGTTACGTAATACTTGAACGCTCCCTATGACAGTTTCCTCTATTTAGCTAACATACATGTTCTTAAGATTTCTTGTCCACACACTCATCCCTTAATAAAGAAAATATTTGAAAAAAAGTATTTTTGAATTCAAATCAAAGCATTCATTTTCAAATAGGTCAATTACTACTTTCAAACTGTCATAAAAAAAAACACAAAAGAATATACAATGTGACTGTTAATAAATTACCCTAGGCTGATAAAATTTTCGTTTTTCTTTACTCAAATTAATAAAGTGGAAAATGTGGGAATGGTATCCCCGAAGGGGTAGAGAAAGGCACACTCCGCCCGATCTCAATGATGCGCGAGCCATTGAATTTCCGCAATCTCTACCATTGAGTCACACTGTACAAATACCGGCACAGTTCTTGAGCGCTCGGCGTAAGAGTGGGGATCGCTTTGCGCATCGTACACTTATCGAAAAATGAAACGCACAATAAAACAAATAAAACGCACAAAACAACGAATCCCGAGTGGCGGCTATGACGCGATGCTCTACGGCGCTACGCGGTCCAATCACACACTTTCCCCGCCCCAGTTCCTCACTTGCATCTACCAAAGGGACCTAATAACTCACTTCTGCGCAGGTGAAGGTCAGCGCTCAAGCTCCATGCCGGTAACTGTACCAGTCCTTTATTTTTTTTTTACTCTATTTCACAGTACGTCGGAGTTTTTAGGCGTGTACGTGATGCTACCTTCAGGCGAGACCCTCAATGATCTCATCGTGAAAGAAGGGCTGGCTCTACCAAGTAAGACCATTACAACGAAGATTTTACAATTGTTTGCTTTCTTTGTAGTTTCTTTTCACTGCAGTTTTATTTCAATCGATTTTTTTTTAGATTCCTTATGGCTGCTACACACCTTACGAAAAATCGTTGCGATTTGCAACGATAAATCTACAAGTGTGTATGAGAAAAATCGAACAAACTGTACAGTTTTTCTCATACACACTTGTAGATTAATCGTTGCAGTTTGAACTGTACCATCCGACTGGTATCCATTACTGTAATACTTAAAGCCCCAATAAATTTTAATCTGCGACGACATTTCTTTTTTTAGGGTTCCGTAGCCAAATGGCAAAAACGGAACCCTTATAGATTCGTCATGTCTGTCTGTCCGTCCGTATCACGTATGTCACAGCCACTTTTTGTCGCAAGTATAAGAGCTATCCTGTTGAAACTTGGTAGGTAGATGTATTATGTGAACCGCATTAGGATTTTCACACAAAAATAAAAACAAAACATATTTTGGGGGTGCCCCCCATACTTAGAAATGAAACTCAAATTTTTTTTTTTCACCAAACCCATACGTGTGGGGTATCTATGTATAGGTCTTTAAATAATATATTGAGGTTACTAATATCATTTTTTTCTAAACTGAACAGTTTGCACGAGAGACACTTCCAAAGTGGTAAAATGTGTCCCCCCCCCTGTAACTTCTAAAATAAGAGAATGATAAAACTAAAAAAAAATATAATGTAGACCTTAACAAAAACTTCCAACGAAAATTGGTTTGGATGAGATACAGTTAGCAGTTTTTGAGATATAGTACATTTTCAAAAACCGCAAATATAACTTTGCCATTCATACAAACACTATGAAAAACAAAGTTATTTTTATTGTTTGTGTATTTTATTTACTAATCTCAATCTATGCTTGCTACTACGGAACCCTTCATGGACGAGTCCGACTCGCACTTGGCCGGTTTTGTTTTTCTTTTCGTATATCGTTGGTGTACTAAATTGTGTGAATCACCTTGCTTTTGACGAAACGTATGTTCCTCCCTCAGTAGATAAGCCAGTGGAGCAAGAAGAACAGCCTCCAAATGAACAGATATCGGACCCAAACCAGGACAACTTTGAGATAACTGACTGCCCGGAATATGAAGACCCCGTTGAGGCTGTCACGGTAATATATTACACTATAGTCTCCGCCAGTTAAGTCTGGAATAAAATTCGTTGACCCCCGTGTACCAATGTATTCCAATATTTTTAAACGATAAGACAAAATGTAAAGAAAGTGTCGTAACACGATCCAAACAAACGTATCGTGGTAAGAGACGACCTTGACCTTATATTTTATAATTCGAACGATGGTATTATGAAATTCGAACTATTCATTATTAGGATCAATGACCTTTATTGCAGACCTAACTATCGGGGACTATAGCTCTTTTCAAGCCCCACTGCTCGGGTATTATTGGTCCTAGCGTGATATTATATAGCCTAAAACCTTCCATAATAAATGGACTATCGAATATTATTCGAACCAGTAGTACCTGAGATTATCTCGTTCAACCAAACAAACAAACCATTCAGTTTTATAATATTTAACCGACATAGACTATGACATAAACACAGCAGCAGTGTTGCCAATTTACAACATTTAATAACATAAATGTTGTTTACATTGCCATATTATTATTTATTTCAAAATGTGTCCTCCCTCCCAGGGCAGGGCGGGAGATTCAGTCATACTTGTACTGACTAAAAACTTTTTTAAAAAAAAGTACCGACTTCAAAACAAATACAAAAAAGTTTAAAATAACTTTTCTTTCGTAAGTCGGTGGCAATAGTCAATGACACAACAAAACAAAGCCACCGACTTCCGAAAGAAAAGTTATTTTAAACTTTTTTGTATTTGTTTTGAAGTCGGTACTTTTTTTTAAAAAAGTTTTTATTTTACCCTTTTTAGTTTATTTATTACATATTGAACCCAAATTCTTGTAAAATACAAAATTTTCTTACATATGCACTAATCTTGTAATCCGTCACAACAAAAAAAAATCCATATCTCTAAAACTACTGAACCGATTTTGATGAAACTTGCAGTGTACCCTAAGTTGAACAATACCTAGTACAACAAAAAAAGAATTACTTGAATCGAACTTATAGTTCCGGAGATATGCGTGCACAAACATAAAAACATACATACATACATACATACATACATACATACATACATACATACACTTATGAAATTTGGCACATTTGTTCAGACGCTGATATAGACTAACATATATGAAAACTGGGCAGTTCTGATAATATTACATACATACGGGTCGAATTGATAACCTCCTTTTTTTGAAGTCGGTAAAAATCCACAGTGTATTTCAATGCCCTTTACGTCCCGGGGTCACGGTAATTCGTTAGTCCCGCGACCCCGGCAGGCTTTGGCCCTCTAAAGGGGGTCCCCGTCATGCCATATTATCAATAACTATGATTATTATTTACAGGGCTACAAAAATCGAGATGAAATTGACATCTGCAAACATTATAAAGGCGAGCCAGATAAAAAGTGCTTCAAAGGAAGTCGGTGTACCAAAAAGCATATTTTGATGCATCCCGGTAAGTTTGGAAATTATTCTAATAAACATTACTAGACGTCCAATTACATGCTCAAAACATCATCATCATCAGCCTATAAATGTTCCCACTGCTGGGACACAGGCCTCCTGTCTCTGTGAAAGGGAGTGGGCCGTAATCTAACACGCGGGCCCAGTGCGGATTGGCAGATGTCACATGTCTTCGAATTTTTCGTTCTAGGACATGCCGGTTTCCTCACGATGTTTTCCTTCACCGTTTTGAGAGCAGTGATATTGAAATAAATTACACAAAGTAATGCGCCTGACGGGATTCGAACCCACGACCTACTAGTCGATAAGTCGAGGCCGATACCACTGGGCCACCACTGCTCTGCTCTCACCACTGCTCAAAACGCATTTATACTAAATTATAACCTTTCTTACTTTTTGTTCGAAATAAGGAAATAAGCTTAGGATGTAGGACTTCAACGCGGATAATATTAATTTAAACAATTTGTGGGAATCCCCGAATAGGCGTTAAGTTTATAAGCATAAACAATATTTATGGGATGCCATATAATTAACTAAATAATTACTGCTGTAGTAATCACCATCTAGACGTCCCACCAAGCGGTGGTCGGGGGGTCTATAGTGATTGCGTAAAGCTGAGAACATATTATCGGACGCGTCCGTCAGCCGCGGCTGAGGGACGCGGCTTAGCAGTGTGCACGGTAGTTCGGACGACCCTCTTCGGATGCACAAACATCCAGCCGGCCAGATTCTGTTCAGATGTCCGAACGCTCAAGATCACGTCCGCGTCTTACGACCGACAGTTTGCACAGTGTAGAATTAAATGTACTGGCTAGATAATGAGTAAGCCGCGTCTTTCAGCAGCGGCTGACGGACGCGTCCGATAATTTGTTCGCAGCTTAATACTTGAAACTACATAAACATTAATACAGCACAAGTATGGCAATTTCTCAAGTCCCTCGGTATCGGCAAAGTCGGTATTGATAGCACTTCTGATATTGACCTGGACGCAATTAACACCCATTTTTCTAAATCTCCAGTCACTTTGGATGACAGCACTAAGTCTTCTACTCTCAGCAATCTCTCTAACCTTCCTCTGCCATTGTGTACTTCTTTCTCCTTCCAGCCGGTTGCAGAAGGGGATATTAAACGGGCCATCTTATCCATCTCCACAAAAGCGGTGGGTGTTGATGGAATTCAACTCCAGATGCTTCTTCCTATCCTAGATACTCTGGTCCCAGTGATTTCCCATATCATCAACTACTCTCTGTTCACTGGTTCCTTTCCTTCTGGGTGGAAGAACGCCCTTGTACTACCTCTTCCTAAAGTCTCCAATCCCTCTTCGGTGTCACAGTTCCGTCCTATTTCTATACTTCCTGTCCTATCCAAAGTCCTTGAGAGTGTTGTCAACAATCAACTGTCTTTTTATCTCTCTTCTAATGGCCTGTTGAGTCCATACCAATCTGGTTTCCGTCCTGGCCATAGCACAGTATCGGCACTGGTTAAAATAACCGATGACATCCGACTGGCCATGGAGAATAAACTCCTTACGGTTTTAGTTTTATTGGACTTCAGCAGTGCGTTTAATTCAGTTGATTTTGACATCCTCTTGGGTATCCTATCCTCTCTAAACATATCTCCTTCTGTGATTGGTTGGTTTACTTCTTATCTTCGGGGTCGTTCGCAGTCGGTTCGCTGTAATGAGGCTTCCTCTGAATGGTGTAATCTTGCTGCGGGTGTTCCCCAAGGTGGCGTCCTTTCTCCACTTCTTTTTTCTATCTTTATTAACGCCATCACTAAGATCGTAGTTTCCCGCTTCCATCTCTACGCAGATGACTTACAGATATATCGCCATTTCAAGCTGGAGGAGCTTCCTGGAGCCTTGGCCGCCATCAATAATGATTTAGAAAATATCTCTCAGTGGGCTAAAAGTTTTGGACTTTTGGTTAATCCAGCAAAATCTCAAGCAATCATTATTGGTGGCAGGTATTTTGTCAACTTGTTGAATCACCAGTCTCTGCCACCAGTCATTTATGATTCTGTTGCTATACCATATTCTAGCAATGTTAAAAACTTAGGTGTGTTTCTTGACTGCAACTTGTCCTGGAACGCTCACATTGCGGAAGTAAGCAGGAGGGTATTTTGCTCGTTTCAGTCCCTCAAACGTCTCCAGAAGTTTCTGCCATTACCAACCAAAATAACTCTCGCCCAGTCTCTTCTTCTACCTTTACTTGACTACGCTGATGTCTCCTTTCTCGACGCAACTGAGGAACTTCTCGACAAGCTCGAACGTCTGCAAAATTTGTGTATCCGCTTCATTTTCGGTCTTCGAAAGTACGACCATGTGTCGGAATTTCGGAGACGGCTGAAGTGGCTACCTATTCGGCAGCGTCGAGATTCTCATGTCCTTGCTTTTCTGTTTTCCGTGCTTCATAATCCTAATTCTCCTATTTATCTCCGGGAGCGGTTTGAATTTCTTGTCCCTAGAGGAAAACCTTGTCGCTCATCCTCATCTCTTCTCCTTCGTGTCCCTTCTCATACTTCGAGTCGTTATGATGGATCGTTTACTGTGCGTGCTGTTCGCCTTTGGAATTCTCTTCCTCACACCTTACGCGATAGCCCGTCGTTAGAAGTTTTCAAGAGAAAAATTAGAGAGCATTTCCTGTCATCATGACCTATAAGTATGTATGTATTATTTTATTTATTGCATGGTATGTATTATTTTATATATTGTATGTATGTATTATTTTATTAATTATATTATATGTATTCTGTTTATAAACACGTATTTATTTATTTGTTTAATTAAGCATACATTTTTAGAATGTTGTACACCAATTATCTGTCCTCGCTAAAATAAAAATTACTCTATCGCTCTAAGGTTTGCTGTTAGAAAACCCAGTTCTGGGTTAAGCTCGCCTTTGTACATTACTTACCCTATGTTAAATGTTTTTTTTTTTTTATAATTATGTGTACAATAAAGAATAATAATAATACTTGAACGGTACCTATGTCCTAATAAATATATTCTTTCCAGAGGGCTGGACGTTGGACCGCGTGCCAGTGATAGGCAAGTGCAAGTTACTGCCACTACCAGCGCCCGACACTTGGCACAGAGTGTTAGTGACATTTGTCTGTCATTTTGACAGAGTTTACGTACAGATGGTGACAGAAAAGCAACAAGGTGAGAGACATCTAACAACTACGTAAGTTTTAAGCAAACAAGATTCTAGAATAGTTGCGACTGCTGCGAACACGGTGGCGTTTCCACCATAGGCGTAGACATGCGATAACAGTGCCCATCGTTGTTCACTTCCGGAATGCTACCCGTCCGGCGCTTACGATTATTGGTACAAAGGTAATGTACTAAGAACAGAGGTCACGCGTATTTTAACATTAACAATGTTCAAAAGGAAAACGCGTACCTTGGGCGCAGCAGCAGTTCCAGACGCAAGCGCCCTAAGCGCTTTAAAAATCATGTCCATTACACTACTACTACTATCGCGTTAAGAGCGCATATTCTGAAAGTTGGCAACGTCGCAAATAGTTGTCAAATATTACCAAGTTTTAATTAATTTAGCAATGTTACTGCATGGAAATAAGAAATATGGCTCTGTAGTGCACTAAAACATTGTTATAGGAATACAATTAAAACACTGAATTTTATTTTGTAACCGTTTCAGGTATAAAAAAAGCATTTGGAAGGTTTTCAAATACGTTTTTTACATCTAAAACTATATATTCGGTGTTACGATATTAATTATTGCATTCCCTAATCAATGTTTTAGTGCACTACAGAGCAATATTTCTTATTTACATACAGTAAATTTGCCAAATTAATTAAAACTTGTAAACATTTGACAGCCATTTTCGACGTTGCCAACTTTCTGGTTATGCGGCCTTAATGAACGTTTATACGAACATTTAAATACTATAATCGTGAAAATCAACGGGAAATGTCGTAAGTGTGGCCTGGCTATAACATTTAGGACCAGTTTCACCAAACTCTGTTAGTAAATGCCCTGTTACATGTATTAACCGACTGTTAAGGTTAATGAGTGTTCCACCACGTGCAAACGGTACTTTAATTTCCTTGATCGGCTGTTAATATGACTGCCTTCTAACTTCTTGTTAAACAAGTAATTTCACATTGTGGCAACTAAAATATATTCCACTTCTCTTTCATTTACCATGCTGTTTTCTATCTTTTCATCAACTTATCTCACTTTATTGTTACGACAGAGCCCGAGTTACCAAGCTTCGGAGTAGTACTGCCGTCGACGACCCTGGAGGCCCTGGTACGAGATATGAACAGCCCCGCCACGCGCATCGCGTATAAACCACTTACGGTAACTAACCTATATGTATATTACTGTAAATAATAAAATGAACATGTAAATATAAATAGAATCTGCTTAGAAAGTTCCAACAAGTAGCACACAGGCCTCCTCTCCGTGAAAACAAGACCATTTAATTTCCCTAATATTGTGCACCGAAGTACTGCCACTAAACCAATTTTTTGGAATCTCGTACTCAAAGTAAGTCCGTCGTACCACAAAAAGTTAAACATCTGTTAAACACTTGTCTAAAAAAATATCAACTCGCTGCACAACCTCACTATGAATAAGGTATTGAACACTTGTCTAAAAAAATATCAACGTCAAATTTCGTTTTGCATTTGAAACTTTTTTAGACAGGTGTTCAACCGATGTTTAACTTTTCTGTAGTAAGATGTTTACCGTCGTACAACAAAAACTTTTAAACGTCTGTTGAACATTTGTCCAAAAAAATGACAGAATATGTCGTTGAAATAAGGTCCGTTTTGCAGTCACACTTTTTTTAGACAAGTGTTCAACAGATGTTTAAGTTTTTGTAGTAAGGCTGATAAAGTTTAAATATAAGTAATAACATAGAAAATAGTTACAATAAGTACTTTGCTTCTAAAAAAAATACAATAGGACTGTCAAACTGACAGTCTTATAAAATATCAGGCAATAGAATCGTGGGTCGCAGAAGATCGCTGGCTGCGTTGGTCTCCTATTAAAGTATTGGCCTATGATAACAGCGTGTCACCAAAATCAGAAGAGGTAAACTGCATCCTTGAATTAGCTATTTGACAGTCTATTACAAATCTAATTAGTCGTAGTAGTTATGAGAAATATTTTTTTTTAACCGACTTCAAAAAAAGGAGGAGGTTCTTTAATCAATGAATATTTACCAAGATATGACGCATCATATCGAGAGTGGTGGCTAAGTGACGTCAGAATTCAATAGAAATTGTAATAAATTGTGACGTATTGCCAATTTTGAAAGCGGACTAATTAGAAATTTTGTTTTCTTTTTTTTCATGTAATCAGTTTGAGCATAATAACGTTATATTGTGCCGTTTTAAGTGTAGTTCTCTCGGTGTATGTTTTGCCTGTTCTTCGTCCTTTCAATGTACAGCTAGCAAAAAAGTTAGGTTTGCAGTCAGCATGTTTTATAAAATATAACCGCCTTACTAAAAAAGTGTAACTACAAAACAACCCTTATAAAACGTACAACGTCAAACAACGTTCACGTTGAACGTGAAATGTCGTTTTGACGTCGACAGTTCATTTAGACACGTGTTCAACAGATGTTTAATTTTTTGTGGTAAGACGGTAAAAGTTTGTGGTCTGCATATTAATCTCTTTTTCTGGCTGTACTATACTTTTACTGTGTAGCTGTACTGTCTAGTATGTTTTAGCTTAGCGCGATTTTTCTAGACAAGATGCGATGCAATTCGGTCGCCTATCGAGTGAAAATCATCCTTACTACTACGAAATAAAGTCGCTGCCAAGATAAAACGTGCAGTTGTCTGTGAGTCGACAGTAAAGCCGGCTTTACATTACGAAACTAGTTGCATGTCATTAGTTTCATGGCACTAATTTGACCAGTAATTTCACGTGTAAAAGTTCAGTTTTACAATGCACGCATTACTTTCGTGACACTGAAGTAGATTCGTGCTTTGCGCATATTTTTTGTAAAACTAGTCATGCAACTAGTTTCGTAATGTAAATCTGGCTTAAAAACAAGCTTGCTACGACGACGTAAATCAGTAGAATTGCATCATTACATATAAGTAATAAAGATGATTTTCATTTGTAGTTGATCTGTAACTACAATTACGTGAGTGAGTGAGTGAGTAAGAGCCACAGAAATATTAAAAACAGGAGCAGTGGCAAGGGGGCGTGTCGGTGAAGCCGTGGTGTTGAGCGTTTCGCTCAGCTATTAACTTGTACTACTTTATTCTTGTTTTCCTATATTACTCCGACTGTATTGTTTTTGCATTAAATACATTGCTCTTTTAAACCACCTCAGTCTATCACTGAGTGACTTGACAAGCAATGTAAAACTGACATAACGATACCTCACAAGCCGTAATGTCGCATGGTGCGTCCGAAGTATTTGAGCGGGAGAGTCGTATCCGCCCCCCGTGTCGCGACAACACACAATGATAATATTGTTTGTGTGAGTAAATTCTACGGAAAAAGTACGCTGTAGCGTAAAGAATTAGGTTTATATTTAAATGACTGAGTTATCGATGGCGCGTGTGTGCAATTGTTCGTAGTATTGTTTTGACAGAATTGTGTGCGCAATATTAGCGTTATGGAGGGGCAATTGTGGCTTCATCGAATTTCTATACATTTTGAATTCCACGCCATATCTCCTTCTTTAATATATCTATGGTAAGGGCGCTTACTTAACATTTGTTTGCTCATAAAATAAATTTATTTGTCAGATGACTCCCGCGCCAGGCGAGATAGTGGCGGCGTTGTACCCGCCGGACAACCAGTGGTACCGCGCGCGAGTGATCTCCGTCACCAGGGCTGACCAGAGCGTCGAGGTAACGTTATATCTATACCAATCTATACAAATAAAAGAGGTAAATTTTGTTTGTGTGTAGAGAGTAAGCACTAAAAGTAAGGATTCCAAAATTAAAAAAAATATTTTATCCATGTAGTTAGGTAGTTGCTAGTGGTATAGACTATAAATAAATGTAATAATAATAAGTCTAAGTAGGATACTTTTTTATCGTGGTAAAATCATTAAATGAGTCCTCCCACCTAGGGCAGGGCGGGTGGGACTGTCAGACTCGTTCTGACTAAAATCCACGGTGTCCTTCAACAGTCCTTTGCGTTCCAGGGTCACGGTAATGGGATAAGTCCCGCGACCCCGGCAGGCCCTTTAGAGGGAGGCCCCGCCATAAAGTAGGATACCTTAGCCCTGGAAAGCAAAGGACTATTGAAAGAGCAGGAGTCCATCCTGTCTCGCTGGAAATTAATAATAATCTATAGCGGTTGCTAACTTCGATTAGATTCAGGATTTCAATCAATCCTCTATGCATCAGTGATAGAGTTATTTATTTATCTCTTTGTACTGGCGTATATCAGTTTAGAATGGTCAAACACTTATTCTCGGTATTGAGAAAGTGCGACAGAAAATTCTAAGTAGGGAGGTGCGAAAGAGATGTCTGGACTTTCCGAAGAGACACCAGACACCGTGTCGCCAGCCGTTCATGCTTGTGTGTGCAGCACAGAAACAACAAGGACGACGATTGAACGAGTTGTAAAAGATACACTGATATACTGATAGATTCGGATTTGAATTGATATGAAGAGTGAGTGAGTGAAACGGAATGATACATATCTTTTTTATCTATCTCTCCTGAGTTACCCATCTCTACTGCCGTCAGTCTCCGCGTACTAGTTGTAGCAGCCAGTCGTATTTTGGGTTCCAAATTTTTGCAAAAAATATCGAATAGTCGTCGATTGGCTGCTATAACTGGCCGCGCAGTACGCCTTAAGTAACCTATTTCAGTTCAAAAGCTTTAATCACAATTTCCATATCCCAGCTGATGTACGTAGACTACGGCACCCAGCTGTGGGTGAAGGAAGACCAGCTTCGTTGTTTAGAAGCACGGCATGTGGGGCTGCCGCTGCAGGCGGTGCGGTGTGTGCTGGCCGGCGTACGGCCGCGGTCGCAGCACAGCCAGCAGTGGGCCATGGCTAAGAAGGCGCTGCACGATCTGACCATGAATAAGGTGCTGGATGCCCATGTCATGTGAGTACTGAGTTTTTTAACTGACTTCAAAAAAAAGAAGGAGGTTCTTATAGAAGGAGGTATTTTTTTAAGGTTTATTACCTCATAACTTTTGACTGGGTAAACCGATTTTGATGATTTCTTTTTTGTTAGATGCAACATACTTGTCATTTGTTCCCATTAAAATTTCATTCTCTTTGGTTCAGTACTTTTTTGTGTTATAAGCATTTTTCGCTTTCTGTGTTTATGTGGACGATGTTCAACCGGTAAAAACATCGCCCAAGTAGACAAAGATTTAAAAAAAATGATGTTTGGGTTGAAAATTTAAACTGAAGAGGGTAAAATAAAAAACTAACTGACTTCAAAAAACATTACAATTTTTTTACACTTTTTTTGGTGGTTTTTGAAAGTGGTTAGTTTTTTAATTGGTTTATGAACCAGGGAGCGTTTGCTACTTGTTTGAGGATTGAGTCTTCAGCCCATTGGATAATTTTAATATTGAATTCGCAGTCGCTCGCCCCATAGCTAGATACCATAAAGGCCCAGCGCACACCGCTGGAGGCGCGGTGGCGGAGCGCATTTTAAGAAAACAATTTAATATAAACCTTATCTACCTTGATATACGGTCGCGCGCATTCTCTTGTGGTAGCTTGAGGGCGCTCCGAGCACCGTTTCCGAATTTATTCTTATATTGACCGTATTTCAAGGTAGTTAAAGTTTATATTAAATTCTTATCTTAAAGTGCGCTCCGCTGCACTTCTAGCGGTGTGCGCTGGGCCAAAGGCTTTATCACAGTTCTGTAGATTAAAAGTTTGCTATCCAGTGACAGTTTGCTGTTTCTACAAACGTAAACAGAGAAGTCAATTTTCAATAATCTACTATTATTTCCAGCGCCCGAGACTACGACGAAATAACAGTAGAACTGTTCGACGAGGAAGGATACAGCATAGCGGAGCAGTTAGCAGCCAATAACATGGTAGATCTGGTGGAATACAGTATCGTTGACGACTCAACCATTAACAAGAAGATTGTAGTACCGTAGACCATCACTTAGGCTTAGGAAAACCTTTTTAAATACAGAGCTGTTACAGGGTCATGTTAAATTTGCTAGTAAAACCAAAAAAAATAATGCCGTTTTCTTGTATTAATAAAAAAAGTGATTTCTTTTGAAGTAATGAACTTGTACTCCAAGCTTTGAGTAAAGCAGTTTACGACTAAAGGATATTGACCCTAGTTTTTTTTTTTTTGTTTTGTTTTTAATTGTTCGGATGATGTAGAGTTATGCTAGCTAATTTAATTTGACCTAGTATACAAGGAGTTTTAGATAAAGCTAAGCTTTGTACAGCTTCGTAACTGACACCTACAATTGTGTCACTTTCTTTGTAACCGTCAAGGAACTTATAGGTAAAGCTGGAAGCCACACTCTGAATTAAAAACTGAGGGCGAAAAAAATGACCTTGAAATTGTTTATTATCCATACGTCTCTTTCTAAGTAGGGTGTCCACAAATTTTTTTAGGCAGGACTTTCCGTTTTGGGTTTTTGCGAGGGAGTAGCAGCTGTTTTTTGATTCCTTGGTTTTTTGGAATTTGTTAGAAAAAATAAAAAAAAAACAGGCCAAGTGCGTGTCGGGCCACGCACATGTAGGGTTCCGTAGATGCCTATCGAAAATTTATTGTAATAATTAAAACATCTCATATCTGTGAAAGTATACAAGCTGTGATGTTCAAACCAATTTTCGTTGGAAGTGTCTGTGAAGTTTTATTTGCTCAATTTTTTTTTAGAATTTTCAATTTCATAGTTTAAAAGTTAGAGGGGGACACATTTTTTACGAATTTGGAAGCACATATCTCAAAAACTATTGCTTTGAATAAAAAACTTTTTGAGAAACCTCTATTTCATTTTGAAAGAGGTATTCAATGATACCCCACACGATTATGTTTGTGGGAATTTATTTTTTCATCTCTCAGTTACATGTATGGAGTGCCACCCCTAAAATTACTTTTTCCATAATGTTACAGCACTTTTGAATAGCGGTATACTGGTTGCACCTATCTACTACTAATTTTCATTTATGTAGCTTTAATAGTCTCCGAGTAAAACGTTACGAATTTGGAAGCACATATCTCAAAAACTATTGCCTTAAATAATTGATCTAGCTAGGTTTCATGCCTGGGCAAATTCGCATTTCTGTAAAAATCTCTATTTTCACTCGGTACTTATTATGGTAATCTCTGTGTGCTTACAATCATTGGGGGTAATTTGCCTTAAATCGCCACGCTTGGCAGGCGGGTTGGCGATCGCAGTGAGGATGTGCAGTAGGTACACGGAGGACGCTGCTGCCCGACTTCCGGTTTGTCCCTTAGTCGCCTCTTACGACACCCACGGGATGAATTGGGGGAACGCAATTCTAAGCCGGCGCCCCACAGCAGAGGAGAGGCCAGGGAGAGGAGGTAAAGGGGAGGCCTATGTTCAGCAGTGGCCGTCCTATGGCTGAGATGATGACTTATTAAAATTCTGCATGTTAATACAATTGCCTGAATAGGTTTAAGGATAATAGGACATACATAATATATGTATTTTATTTTTTATACCATCAATCAATCATTTGCTATCGTCATTACAGGTAAGTATAACGTTGATTTTATTAATTTAACAGAGATCTCTGTAATGGGCCTCATGGCATACAGCCATCATTGTAAACACCTATTTACTGCGAATAAATTGTTTGATTTGAAAAGATTAACTTTTTATTTATTATCATATCAGCCGTAGCAGCCTGCATCCTTTTTATACATACATGTTTCAGTCAAAACCCATTTTCAGCTATAACGCGTTTTCTCTAGTGTAAACTAGTTTTTATTGAAGGCACAGATAACCTTCTTTAGATACCGCATGTGGAACATTTTGATTGATAGCGAGTTAACCAAAATGCCTTTAGAAAGACTAGTTATAACTAGAGAAAATAAAGTAGATTTTTTCGGTAACAAAGAAGCAGACTATATTCTTGTTCTTCGTGAAGTAAGGAAAGAAGGAAAATCATAAGTTTTAATTAAACTCCGATCATACTTTTATTTTTAGATTTTATTCTGTTGTTTTAATGTATGCCAATATTTTAGTACTCTTTAGGGTCCGGACAATTTAAAGTGAGGTCGGAGTTTAATAATTAAAGAATAAAATAAAACAATAACATTTCAATCACTTTTATTTAAAAATAATTACTACAATTTAAACATGATTAAATATTATAGTTTTGTGCAATTTCTGACGATTTGAGCGAATGGCACCTAACTTTTTATCCATAACATTTTTTAAATAGCTTCTAAGCCGGATGGACAAGAACGAGTTAGAAATTAATTTTACAATTTTTGATTCATGCAAATCAGTACAATTCACGCTGTCATCTTTGGGGTGGCAAAACATTTGCCGCAATTTGGGTGTGAAGTGTTGGTTAACCAAATTTATCATTTTGTTCTTAATGTTGAAGGAAGTCAATTTATCCATATTTGACATATTTTTAAATACTTTATCAGCATACACTACTATAGAGTACGCTTCAGTAGAGGTTCTTACTCCAACACCTCACGAATGGCGGCCATTTTAGTTTTTTGTTTTGTCAAACTGGGGTATGTACAATAAAATGCAAATATCTTTGAATCCAAGAGACCTACATACATGCAAATGACTTTATTGCAAAGTTAAATGTTAAGGCTTTTCAAAAACTTACGAAAGTTTTCTAAATAATATGTAAAAATAACCAAAAAATGTTGGCAAACACGAAATTGTACTCAAAAATTACTGAATATTTTCACATTTTATACTCTAGCACGAAAAGTACCCCTGTATAGTGCTTAGGTATTTGCATTAAATTAAAAGTATTTGAGTTAGGCTATAAAATGGTATCAAAATTATTTCTCTACGTCAAGTACTTTAGGAGTTTTTTTTACTTGAACATAACCCTTCCTTAGCGAATGTACGCCAATATTACAGGTGTCGCATTCTTTGGGCGAGCTAAATCGTTTCAGTGTAAATTTTTGAGCTGGCATTATTAACCACCATGTAAATGATCCCAACGAATCACCATTAAACTGAAATAATATTTTTTTTTTACTTTATGAAATCGGTTTCTTTGAATAAATTCAAAAAATGGGCCATTTCATATTATGGGTGATTCGTTGGGATCATTTACATGGTGGTTAATAATGCCAGCTCAAAAATTTACACTGAAACGATTTAGCTCGCCCAAAGAATGCGACACCTGTAATATTGGCGTACATGCGCTAAGGAAGGGTTATGTTCAAGTGAGAATAACTCCTAAAATACTTACCGTAGAGTGATAATTTTGATATAATTTTATAGCCTGACTCAAATACTTTTAAATTAATGCAAAAACCTAAGCAAAATACAGGGGTACTTTTCGAGCTAGAGTATAAAATGTGAAAATATTCAGTAATTTTTGTGTACAATTTCGTGTTTGCCCACGTTTTTTGGTTCTTTCTACATACTATTTAGAAAACTTTTGCAAGTTTTTGAAAAGCCTTAACATTTAACTTCGCAATAAAGTCATTTCCATGTATGTAGGTCTCTTGGATTCAAAGATATTTGCATTTTATTGTACATACCCCAGTTCGACAAATCAAAAAACTAAAATGGCCGCCATTCGCGAGGTGTTGGAGAAAGAATTTTTTTAAAAGCAGTTTTGTCGATGAAAATGAGTCTATAATATTCCCTTCAAGTATCGCTAACTCGTGCCCGGACACACTGTATACTGTCATATAATAAAGAATATTTTTTTTTGATATTCTGTGACTGTTGTTGTCGACTCTAATTCTAAAGCATATATTTGGTTTTCCATTTATTGAGTGTAATCATCACTGTCATCGTCAGCTGTGGAGTCAATAAAAGATACGTTTTTTTGACCAAAATCAAAAACGTGTGTCGCCTCAAAATTATGATCAACGCTATTAGCGTTTACTGATGGTTGAATGGAATTTTTAAACAGTAATTTTCGCATTCTGTATCTAAACTCCAAAGGGCTGGGGTTATTGTGAGTTCGTCCACGTGCTCTAATGCAGGAAAAAAAAATCTCTAAGTTGTCCTGACTACATTTAAAAGTTAAAAGATACTTTATTGGATTATCGGGACATTTAATTAAAGCATTTAAAAGCAGTGGGAAATTTTCTATGCCCATTAAAAATCCCAGTGCAAAAGTCTTGCGGCCATGTAATAAAATATTTTTTCCGTCGATAGTTAATGATAATAAATAGTATTTGCTTTCTTTGAAAATGGGTTCCCAGAAAGCTTTATTTTTTTCAGACAACGGACTTTTAAAACCAAGTCCGAAGGGAGACTTTGAATTAATTAGATCAAAAAGTCGATCCATCATTTTGATAAATTCAACTGTTGGTTCGCTACCCAAAAAAACTTTTTCAAAAAAAATGTAACCACCTTCAAAAACAACCACAAAAAATGGTAAAATAACCTACAAAATAACTTTTCTTTCAGAAGTCGGTGCTTTTGTTTTTTTTTTTATTTCATTATCTTTTTTGCCACCGACTTTTGATAGAAAAGTTATTTTGTAGGTTATTTTACCCTTTTTTGTGGTTGTTTTTGAAGATGGTTAAATTTTTTTGAAAAAGTTTTTATTTTACTCTTTTTAGTTTAAATATTCAACCCAAATTCTTGTAAAATAAATCATTCTCTTACATGTGCACAAAAATGTTGTAATCCGTAGCACCGGTAACAACATCGCTCAAGTGCACAATAAGCTAATAAAATTCCCTGTCTCAAAAACTCCTGAACCGATTTTGATGAAACTTGCAGTATTCCGTAAGTTAAACAATACCTAGTACAACAAAAAAAGAATTACTTAAATTGGACTAGCAGTTCCGGAGATATGCGAACACAAACTAAATCAGTCGATGCCTACTCCTTACTGTTAAGGAGTTGAGACCTTTCATCATCAGCTCAGCTACATGAGATGATGATTATCATACGTATGGTACTTAAATTACTTCATAAAGTTTGCAAAAAACGATGTGCGGGCCTATAAAATTTGAGGGTTGCCCTCGATTTCCCTGGGATCCCATCATCAGATCCTGACTTGATGATCATGGGACCACTCGGTAAGTATACCATTTCAAACAAAAGAAAAAAATTTCAAATCGGTCCAGGCGTCTTCGAGAAATCGGGGAACATACATAAAAAAAAAAAAGATTCCGACGAATTGAGAACCTCCTCCTTTTTTTGAAGTCGGTTAAAAATGATAAATTTCCGCTCAGTCTTAAAAAATCAATAGCATCAGCTACGGATGAACTTAAAACTTGCGCGAGTTTCACATTCATTTTTTTGTTTTGATAATCTACATGTGTTGTACTTAAGGTGATTCCTCAGTAGTAGCCTGCGAAATTCAAATTTTCATGTGTTTTTTGCAATTTGCTTATCAGTGACAAGTAGTAGCCTGATCAAAATATGATTCGCGACAATAACACGTATAACTTTACATATAAGAATGATCAAAACATTCGCTGCATTCGCTTTCAAAAAGATTTGTACAAAGTTGGTAAAAAATCCGAAAACTAACTCATTTTGTCCTAATCTTTTTCAAAGTGAATGGAGCGAATCATATTTTGATCAAGTTACTACTTGTCACTGATAAGCAAATTGCAAAAAAACACATGAAAATTTGAATTTCGCGGGCTACTCGACGAATCACCTTAACTTATTACCAAATTTAAGGCCTTCCTCTTTTTGAACTTCGTGAAGTTCACGTAAGTATTAGAAAGAAGTCGTTCCGGTAGCCGGTTGGATGTTAAATCGAAAACAGAACGAAAACATTACGGGCTAATTTAAACATGTGTGCGGCATCCAAGAAACAGTAAATATTATGTTGACCATTTGGATGTGGAAAGTGTGGTTTAAAATTATTCTGATCTAGGGAACAACCCAAGTTTTCGTAAGCTTTAACATTTGATGGAGCGCCATCACAGGTCATTGACCGCACAGTTATGCCAATATCATCTAGCATAATAACTGCTGTTTTGAGCAATTCTGCCAATAGATCTCTGGACAAAGAATTTTTTATCAGGAAATATGCGATCGGGCATTTAAGGTTGATGCTCAAGGGTAGCCCGCGAAATTCAAAATTTCTTGGGTTTTTTGCAATTTGCAGGCCAGTGCTAGGTTGTATGTTGATTAAAATATTGATCGCGCTTGTAAGACGTATGTAGTTACAGAATTATTATCATCGAAATCACCAATACAACCCTCCAAGTTCATAAAGCTTCAGGAACAAAAAAATAACATAAAAAGTAATTCCTGAAGCTTTATGAACTTAGAGCGTTATATTAATGATTTTGTTGATTATAGTTCTGTAACTACATACGTCTTACAAGCGCGATCAATATTTTAATCAACATACAACCTAGCACTGGCCTGCAAATTGCAAAAAACCAAAGAAATTTTGAATTTCGCGGGCTGGTTGGAGCAATCCCCTTAAAGTTTGTGGTGTATGATACTATTTGGAAGACTAAAGCTTCGGTGACGAGTTCTTCTGAGTTAGAGACTGAAATTTCACCTAAGTCGACATACCCAAAAACTTTATCTAATTTTTGATCATAGGCCAGATCTTGTCTTAATGCCATCCCATCAAATATTAGCGCTACGTTTTTTAGAAAAGGTTTTTCTTGCGTTTCCAATTGGACTTTTAAATATTCTAATACCTCCGTCAGAAATCCCACATTACAATTAAATGTTGATAGAGAACGCCTTAAGGTTTCTACATGAGGCAAAGCCACATATTTTCTGAGAATGTCGTATGCTTTTGCAGAATAGAAATGCAGAGTTAAAGCAAATGATTTTTACCTCATCACTATACCTCACAATGCGCGGTGAACTCTTTGAAGGTTTTTTAAATTCTTTGCAAATATTTGCAAAATTCCCTTGAATAATATTATCAATTTCACTGTTACTAGCATAAGATTTCACTATTTTCATGAGTGATTTCAATGTTTTGACTGATTTGTTCAGCCTCCGAACTTTTTCAACCCAAAATTTATTCCTTTTTTGAAGACATTTTTCCCTTGATGTTTTAATTTTTGCCTGTACACTTTTATCCACACCAAACTTGATGGGCGAGGTGCTTTGGTTGTTGACCTAGTAACAAAAATTATAAAATTAGCATTGATTGAATGAAACTACCGAACCCTAATAAACTAGAATCGTTCTAACTAGCCCTTGATTGGGTTGAGAATATTCTATAAATATTAAAATTAGGGTCAGCATAACTTTCAGCAAGATGGCATGCGACCACGGTTATCCTCTGAATATCCTTATGTTCCCAGTTGCCTCCCAGGTGGCAAAGCCTCCAGCGGCAACTGTGAAAAAAAAGTACCAGTTGACACTGGAGGCAACTAGGAATGAATCACCCCCACTTGTGCTCGCTGTACATTGCTGGCTTCCTAATATAGGTGTTTATGCGAGTGAATAATGCAGACTATTCAAGAAGTCTTCAAACGGTGGATTGGACCATATTGAGGTGAATATCCAACTACTTGGTACCTAAAATTAGTATGTGAAAAATAAAACCTTATTCCCAAAATTTTGCCCCTGATTACCCTAAATTTACAGTGGGACACCGCTTACCCTGGCAGACTCTTCAGAATTCCTGTAGGTAGGTAAGATATTTGTTTGTGTTTAACTTACCTGTTTACTTTTTTTACATCTTGCTGAGGTGTGTCCAATATTTCAAGTAAACGAGGTTTTTTATAAGGACATATATTATATTTTCAATTTCATTTGTTGTGTCACGCAGAGGTATCGACTCCTGTAAGTCGGGAATGTTACATTAGTGATAACATATCAGAAGCTCAATTTAATTTTAATATCACGATAGATTATAATCAACATAATGATAAAATAGGACAGCACTGCCCTATTACTTTTACCAAGGAATTGAGCAGCATCTGTGTCTTACTTACATAAATATGATGTGATGTACTCGTAGAAGGCTTATTTCCCATTTCCATCTCATAATTTAAACTGGTAGGTTGTATTGTCCTAGCTAATGTTTGCTCCTACAAATCAAGTTAAAAAAATATAATTATTATGTACAGAAAAAGGGGCAAAGTAATTAAAAATTAAATCATGATATACATATGCTTATAAACAGAAGAATGATTTCTATTCAGTTACATTTCATGAGCAGTTAAATTACCTCATCCGACATTAAATGCACATTACATTCTTCATAAATAGCGGTTACACCAAATAAAAGTCTCTTTCCAGAACTGTCATAATCAGTATCCTTAAAGTGAATACTACATATTCTTGCATTTTGAGAAAAAGCTCGCCTTAGTGGTACAATTGATAACCATTTGTTCCTTTCAGTTGTGTCAGAGGGAAACCTAAAAACAAAATGAATTATTTTATTCAGTTTAAACTGTCAAACCCACGGCATTTCCATGAAAATTGATAGAAATCGTGTGTGACTCGTGAAGCGAGTGACGAAATGGGAACATTTTATGTGGAAGACATCTGAAATATGGTCACCCTATTTGATATCGTTCCACTTGCACAAAATGAGTCAAAACGAGTGTTAAAGCGAATTATTCCTACTACTAACTAAACGAGGAGACAAATGTTTAACATACAACTGTTAAGAATCGAGAATTTTAAAGAAATAATGTAAGAAAACTGAATTTTGTTCAATAAAATGTTTTCATTATTTCACGATGAGATCTTACTTACTTGTGAAAAATCACATCACATGCCGGATACCACTCACTTCTGCAATCGCGCACAATACATTTTAAAACCATTTTGCTATTGTTTTTGTTAATAGCTTGATATTTTTACTGATAAAGTTGCGAAGCGAAGCCATAACATCTACCGTCAACGATTTGACACATTCGATTAGTGTTGCCATTTGCAATTTTAGATATTCCATGATTTATGGTAAACACTTATTCTAATTTGTTTACACAAAACTCATTTGAGTAGTCTATGAGTATAACCTTTTTATTAAAACATCAATAAATACTTTTAAATTTAAATCTTGGATATATTATTTTCAATTCTAGTATGTTTGTGCCGTTCGTCAAATTAATTAATGTGGCATAAGTGGGGGTTTGGTTTTTTGCACCGGCATACTTGTGGGGAGACCTAGAAAGAGACAGATAGGAAACGAAGACTTTTCAAAGGTTACTTGGGGTCACGTATCTTGCCCTCAAACATAAGAACGAAGTGTGGCTTCCAGCTTTACCTATAAGTTCCTTGGTAACCGTCCATTTATCATCAAAAGACAAACTGGGGTGAATTGAGACGTGACCCCTTCTTTTGGGGGTGGGATCTATCATTCCCACAGTGGAATTACTACCTCTTTAAGACTTCATGGTATGCCACTTATTCCTTCAATCCTAAAGCTGGGTTTGTTGCAATGAGCATGTTTCATCTAAGAACAACTGTCTACAAACATGATTTTCCCTGCGTCTACACGTGAAAAGCTTTCTCAAAAAAACATGTTTTAGTGTGCGTTAAGCTCTTCCGAGCGATACACGATTCCTCGTTGTGTTTGATGGGCATCGCTTACAACATCGAGGAAGAATTTGGATGTTTGAACTTGTTCAAATGTTTTGGTTCGGTTCGAGCATTTTTCTTGAGACTTGCTCTATCTCGAGCTAGTACCACATGTTATAGTGGGTGTACCCACTATAACATGAAGCATATAATAATGTTTATTACATTGCATAATGTAGTATACATCAAAAACTCGTTATGTGCCTAAACTCATAAGTGATATACATACAAGACTATTTTAGAGATTGCTAGCTTGTAACGCCACATGATGCTTGAAATCTACCTCAAATGTCTTATGCATTTGTTAATGCTTTACAAATTAGTCTGTATTATAAAAAAAATGTTTGCCGACTGGCTATCTTCACGCAGCTTAAACTACTAAACTGCTTAATTCAGCATACTAATAGGTATGATTTAAAGGATTTTCGTAAATTCAATCCCGAATTCCCGATACAAGTGAAATAGAGGTTGAAAATTTGAATGAAAATCCATGACCAGGCAAAGGTATCGCGTTAGCTATTCAATGTTATTAAACAAGGATCCCTTGTTTAATAATTATTAGAATTTAAAATGGGATTTATACTAAGTTCATTATTTGTTTCGGATTTTTGATATTTCGGCACTGTTGCCAAGATCATGGACGGATGAATGTTGTTGCCAAATGTTTGTTAATATAATATTTGCGGCATTTGCTTGTGTTTGAGCAACCACACCAGAGACGGCAGAACAGGGAATTTAGCCATTTACTTCACTCTGATTATGTCAGCGGTTTATTAGATACGGTGGCATGCCGATACATCTCGCGGCATGCCAACGTGCACACCACGGTACTCCAACACATACCGTTGCATGCCTTGGCGTCCTTCAACATGCCGTCGCATGCCTACACCATCCCATTGCAATCCGTTTTGATACCTCGGAGTTATAAACATTGAAATTTGTATCGGGTAAAGAAAAAATAATGCCCTGTCGTCACAGTGTTGTGTTTAGAGTATTGATGGAAGCATGTTAAAATTAATATTTTAATTGTAGTGAGGTGCTGAGATAAGATGTGATAATTCAGAAGAACAATCTATTGTGTTTAACATGACAAACGTTAGATATAGTCGGTATATATTTTAAGTTTCTTATTAGCTGTTGTGTGCTATGTTTCTTGTATTAAAGCAGGTAGAACTGCTCGAATATTGTGATCGTTCATTTGGCCATGAAACTGTAAGGAAAACTGACCATACCACGAGCTCTTAATGCGATCCAGTTTAGGTTGTGGAAAAGAGACAGAGCTATACAAGTCGTCTAGCGCCATCTTTTTCCCACGATCTAAACTGGATCGCGTTAAGAGTTCATGGTAGGCCACCTGGTCGAGATTAATATTGAATGAGATACTGAGAAATGATGTGATATAAATGCTAACATACATTTAGTATGTTATAATTATATAACAAATATATTTTAGGTTTCTATTATCTTTTGTGTGCTGTATTTCTCAGATCAGGTAGGTACTTGCTCGAATATTATTATTGTTGAAGTATTAATATTTATTTTTTGACGCTCATTTGTGCGCAAAATGACATGTACCTGTTTGGGTACACAGACGGTACTGTTTGATAACAGAGATGAAGAATTTGACAAAAGGCTACAGTGTTAAAATCCTTATTTAATGACACAAAAGTTCGAACTCTTTTAATTAATTAAAGAGTGTTTCTCACAGTTGTAAATTTCCTAATTCTACTTTTTGGCTTATTGATCTAAATTCAGTGGGCCGGAGGATAAGTGCATATTTTTCTTCGTTTTAAGATATATAATTTCGTACTCGGTTCCATACTAGATCATATTCTAACCTGCAGCAAATTAAATAGGTACATAAACTTTAATGCACACCATTGTTTTACATGATTAATAAATTGTTCAATTTAAGAGTACAGTAGAGTTCTCGAGTGGCGACCTTTTGAAATATCGTGTGGATTTACGAGGTTTTAAATTAAAATAACTTTTCTGTACGACACACAAGTGAAGACGGTTTTATTTTTATTTGACAGATGACAGTTCCACAAGACCATAGATTACAGACATGGACCCTAGTTTCATAGATTATCACTAAGGACCCCCTTGAGATATTTATAATATTATTTCATGTTTTTATTAAAACTAACTCTATGTAAAGAAGCCAAACCAGGGAATGCAAAGTCTATCAAAAAATTAAAATTGGTCATTAGTGATTTTTTCTGATAATAAACCTATGTAAATACTGAAGCGACACTCATAGGATAAGGGGAAAAAGGGAACTAATATTTATGGTGCTGTTCACACGTTCCATGCCCTTAAGAGAAGGCGAAAATTTTTACACCACCCCTCAACATAATATTTTCCCGTTTTCCCTGTTTAAAACATAAACATTAAGCTAATTAGTACTAGATTGTTAGTGATGCATTTTTTAATGACACATTCAAACTTACTCCTTTATTTTTAAAAGAATTTAACTAAAAATGCATGACCAACGTTACATAGATTATGTGCATAGCCTATATTCTTAAAAAATTAACTTAACAAACTTCTCAAAAACAGTTTTTCCCAATGGCTTAGTTAATAAATCAGCTAAATTATCCTGTGTTTTAATATACTTTACTGAAATACACTTATCCTTTATTTTGTCCATAATGAAGTGATACCTAATATCCAAGTGCTTTAATCTTTTATTATTTTCATTATTATAAACAAGTTTTATTGCTGACTGATTGTCTTCATACAAGATCACTTCATTACAGACAACATCAAAGTCACACAACAAGTTTTTCAGCCAACATGCTTCTGAAATAGCCATACTTAATGCAATATATTCAGACTCAGTGGAGGATAATGACACACTAAGTTGTTTTTTACAACACCATACTACAGTACAATCGAATATTTTAAACAAATAACCAGTGGTAGATTTTCTATCTTGTGTGTCACCGGCCCAATCTGCATCAACAAAGCCTTGCAATTCTGTGGATGTGCTATTATATACCAAAGAGTAATTTAATGTACCTTTTATATACCTTAGAATACGTTTCAATGCCTTGTATAACATAATACTAGCACAGTGTTGGTACCTGCTGAGGAAACAAACTGATACACATAGATCTGGTCTTGTGCCACAAACTGCATACATTAAACTGCCTACGAGTTGTCTACACTTTTTCTCTATTTCTGGACTTTCTGATTTTTCCCTTTTTAGTATTTCAAACTTAAAGTTTTGGTCTATTGGAGTAGAAACTGGTTTGCAATCTGACATATTGTAATTCTCTAAAACTTTAGTAAGATATGTTTTCTGACTAATTACCGTTGTACCTTTCTTTTGATCAATATCGATACCCAAGTAACATTTGGCTAAACCTAAGTCTTTCATCTTAAAGTTACTGCTTAGCTCGCTTTTAAAATCTTCCAAAACCTTGTTTTCAGTGCAAAACATAAGAACATCATCAACAAACAGCAAAACGTATAGCATACATTCATTTACCTTTCTGAAATATAAGCAATGATCATTTTTAGATTTACTGAAATTTTCTTTACTCATGAAGTCATCAAACTTGTTATTCCAATATTTAGGAGACTTTTTCAAACCATACAATGATTTATTTAACTTGCAAGTTTCACCGCTTGGTAACTTTATGTATACACTCTCATTTATGTCACCATGTAAAAAAGCACCTACAACATCCATCTGATGAACTGGAAGTTGAAGTTTATTTGCAACTGCTATAAAAACTCTAAAAGTAGGCAATTTAGCCACAGGAGAATATACTTCTAAATCACAATCAGACTGTTCAAAGCCTCTTGCCACTAATCTAGCTTTATAAACTTTATTAGTACCTACTTGTTTAACTTTAAAAACCCATTTACTAGAAATTACTTTATTCCCCTCTGGTACGCTATTTACTTCTGTCCATGTGTTATTTTCTATCAGAGTATCCAGCTCAGTCTTCATAGCAATCTTCCACTCTTCCTTTTCTTCAGAGTCAAGCGCTTCCTCAAGAGTAGCTGGCTCTGTACCGATGGATAGAAGGTTTGTATCGTAGTCATCTAGCCTTGATGGTTTCTTTATTACTCTGCCTCTCCGTGAATGTGTTGATACTTGAGGTGTTTCTTCTGCCTCTTCTTCTTCTGACTCGGATGTTTCTTCTGAATTTAGAATTTCCTCTGTTTGTACTTCTGTATTTTCATCAAGATCTGATAACTGTGTTACATCTTCTTCACCTTCCTCATTAAAACTGTGATATTCTTCTCTTATTTCATCCTCTTTATTATTTATTTCTTCTTTTAATAATAATGGGGTTATATTATTATGATCTTGAAAAATATTACCTGGCTTTTGACTACTAAAATTGCCTTTCAGAAATGTTACCTCTCTTTTAATCAAAACATCATTTTTATGGGGAAAATAAATTCTAAAACCTTTTGTTGTTTCACTATAACCTACAAAGTATCCTATTTCAGCTTTGCTATCCCATTTTTTGCGATAATGATCTGGAATGTGTACACCTACCTTTGAACCAAACACTCTTAAATTATTTATATCATATAATCCCTTTTTATACCAGAGCTCATATGGAGTTACATTTTTAATCCTACTTTTACCAGTTCTGTTTATAACGTAAACAGCTGTATTGACAGCTTCAGCCCATAAAGACTTATCTAAATTACTTGATAATAATATTGTTCTAGCCGCTTCAGTTATTGTACGCATTTCACGTTCTATGCAACCGTTTTGTTGCGGTGTGTACGGAGCACTATTTTGATGTACAATACCTAAATGATCTAAGAGAGACTTCACCTCTTTGTTCATAAATTCTGAACCACAATCTGATCTTATTATTTCAATTTTATATTCTAAGTTTTTAGTAACAAAATTTAAAAAAGTTTTAATTTTATCAAATGTTTCAAACTTATTTTTCAGAAAATAAACCGTTCTATACTTTGAAAAGTCATCCTTTATGAGTAGATAGTACCTGGATCCACCTAATGACACCGTCTCCATTGGTCCGCATAAATCCATATGTAAACATTGACCGGGCTTGTCTGCCCTATTTATACTTATAGGAAATGGTTTCTTATGTAACTTACCCAAAAGACATGGCTCACATGTTATTTCCTCTTGTTTACTAACACTGAAATCTATATCACATTTATTTAACATGCTTTTCACCTGTTCAATATCTTGGTGACACATTTTATCATGCCATACAGACAAACTGTCACTTGATTTACCAACACAAGCATTTTGAACTTTATTAGACCTAAACTTCATTATAAACAAGTTATTTTTCCTATATGCTAGTGCACAAACACTGTTATTGTTATTTTTCCTGAAATAACACATTTTACTAGTAATTGTTAAAACATAACCTCTATCTGTAGTTGAACTTGCTGAAAATAGATTCATCTTGATGCTAGGAACATGTAGAACGTTATTTAATGTTGTATTTATCCATTGTTTACCTGTAAATGCTTCTAAAGAAATAACTCCAATACCAATGGCTTGTATGATTTTGCCGTCTCCAATAACTATTGATCTAGGACATTCTAGTTTTTTATAGTCTATAAACATATTATAATCATGACACATGTGCTCTGAAGCTCCACTATCCATTACCCAACAATTATCACTTTCTAATTGACTGTAAAACAATGATGATAGCTCGAACACAGAGAATGCATTGCTTTGATTGCTTTTGTTTACATTTTGACTTTTCTCATTTTTATTTTTAAACCAACAATCTGAACTTTTATGATTATTCTTCTTACAAAAATTACAATTAGTATTATTAATTATTGTACCTTTACTTTTTGATTTGCAGTCCTTTTTCAGATGTCCTACTTTGCCGCACCGATAGCATTTTCTTGTAGACTTGTGTACGAATGCAGATGACTCATCATCTTTGTTTTTGGTTGAAGCACGTTGCTCTTCTATCAGTAATCTCGCCGCTAGCTCGTCCATGGTCCTTTTTTCTGCTGGCACCGATTCCCACGCTGACACAAAGTGCTGGAATTGTGATGGGAGAGATGAAGTTATCTTTGTGATGGCCATAGTTTGACTCACTTCAGCGTTGAGATTCTTCAGTTTACTCAGGAGAGACTCGAACCGTCCCAGAAACTCTGATACACTTTCTTTCTCTTCAAATTTCATTGAAAAGAACTTCTGCTGTAGTATATGCACAGACAGCTCGCCTCGCTGTTCAAATATTGTATTTAGCTTATCCCAAATTTCTTTTGAGGTTTTGCAGCCTAATATTTGTGGTATCACCTTTTCAGATATGCTTGTTACCAACATACCTTGAGCTTTCGCATCTTTCTGCATCCATTTCACCTGATCTTCTTTATCCTCGAATGTGCCTTCAACGACGTCTAACAGATCCATAGCTCTTAGGAGGACTCGTATTTTGAAACACCACGCTGTCCAGTTTTCAACACCTTGAAGCTGCTGATAGCTTTGTCCAGAAGCCATATTTCCGACGGAATCCATCGCCGTATTATTGTTGCTTTACCGCAATCACCCGTCTCACGTGCTTTATTGATTTATTGGCCTTTACCGACCAAACCGCCGACCGCCACCGGAGCCCCGAGCTGACCGACGTTTTGCCGCTTGACCGCAGCGTTTCTTGATAAAACAACTAATCCAGCACGATTATTAGGCCGTATGCTATGTCTGGGCCGATAACCTTTTGAAATATCGTGTGGATTTACGAGGTTTTAAATTAAAATAACTTTTCTGTACGACACACAAGTGAAGACGGTTTTATTTTTATTTGACAGATGACAGTTCCACAAGACCATAGATTACAGACATGGACCCTAGTTTCATAGATTATCACTAAGGACCCCCTTGAGATATTTATAATATTATTTCATGTTTTTATTAAAACTAACTCTATGTAAAGAAGCCAAACCAGGGAATGCAAAGTCTATCAAAAAATTAAAATTGGTCATTAGTGATTTTTTCTGATAATAAACCTATGTAAATACTGAAGCGACACTCATAGGATAAAGGGAAAAAGGGAACTAATATTTATGGTGCTGTTCACACGTTCCATGCCCTTAAGAGAAGGCGAAAATTTTTACACGACCACGGACCGGAAGACGCAGCGTAGGTAGGCCTCCCACTAGGTGGACCGACGACATCGTGAGGGTCGCGGGCAACCGATGGATGCAAGTGGCGAATTGTCGTTCGGCGTGGCGGTCTAAGGGGGAGGCCTATGTTCAGCAGTGGACGTTTTCCGGCTGACGATGATGATGATGAGTAGAGTTCTTGGCGCTTTTGAGGATAGAAATAGCAATATTTACATAACATGCTAAGAATTTTAAATACATTTTGTATTTTCTAAACTTTTTTTGTTAGATGTTTCTATCGCGTCCCTAGCCAACTGCCTTTTTATTCTGCCAATACTTTAAAGTATTTTAACATAAGTTTTTTTTACATGATGGAATCAAAATTTTAGTTTTTTAAATATTTTATTGATTTATTGAAGAGATTCCTATTATACTAATAGTTTATGTTAAGTTAATTGTAAAAAGCTGTTGTATTAATAATATTAGCTAGAAATTTCATTTTTCAAAATTACAATGATGCAGTTTTATTTTTCATCAGCACAAACTTGTTGCATTATTTTTCGCTGTTACTCATAATTTTCGATAGACACCTACTTGAGATAGTTATAATTTTAACCTAGTTTCAAATAAAGCTTTATACAAATGTTTCATTTTTTTAATTAGCCTGTGCTGCCCCACTCCCGAGCAAAGGCTTCCCCCAATACCTTCAAAGAACTCTTATCCTGTCTCCTCGAACGGCTCGAACCAGCCCTCCTGGTACGCGTAGTCCACGTCACCACGCCACATCTTAGGAGCCCATGGCCATAGCGCGATGCGACGCGATTCGACAGATTCCAACTACAAGTGAAAATCAACCTTGGTACTAAGAAATAATGATGCAATTCGATTGGCTTGACGTCGTCGTCGTGGCGATCGTGTTTTGTTTTTCATCTACCCGTATTCAATACAACCGCGCATTTTATGTCATATGTCGTAGTGGTAAGGTTGATTTTCACTTGTAGTTGGAATCGGTCGAATGGAGAAGGCCGGTCAAAGCTAATTGTAGATGGCGCCACCATAGCTAAGTCCTAATCCGACCAATGAGGTAGTACTATTTTGAAGTACCTATAAGATTTGAGCCAATGACGATGCTTGGAACAAGCTATACTAGCGCCATTAGTTCCCCAATTGCCATCCCCATTGCAATCGCATCGCGCCATGGGTAAGCTACCTTACTGGGCCGCCCCCGGAAGCACCATCGATCCCCTGGCACTGGCAAGCAAGCAGTAACGACATAAGAGTTCGAAACAACGCTACGTTCCTAAACAAGCATTCCAGGGGTTAGAATAGGATTGGAGGGGGGCTCACGTCACGTCTGTCGCAATATTTTAAATATTATTTTTTGGGATAAACTAAAATAAAAGGACAAAGAACTCATGGCTAAATAAAAACAGCTGCACAGGCTGATCTTCAAGATAAAGTCGCGCTTGGTCTGAGGATACGACCATCGACGTTGCGACTGTCCTCCGGTGCCTCGGAAACACGTTACGCGGTATCTGACACTGGTTCAAAAGTTATAAGGGTTGTGTACTGGCTGAGCTGAAATCGGTTTCCTCATAACTTGGCCCTATGTGTATCTTAAAAACTAGGCCACCTAGCGAAGATAATAATATATTATGTTTTCTCTTTATTATTTTTTAGATTTAGTCGCTAATTTATCGAAAATTCGGGTCTTAGCTCAGAAGCGAGTTCTAAGGTATTCGCTGGGTGCGCAGTACTAGGTGGGGGTAGTACTATTCGATTGCAGCGCTCATGGTGGCGAATAGTAGAAGTACCGACAGTTTTCTCTCAGAGTAATTAAGCTTTGTTGACTGTTATAAACGCGCTAATCTCAGGAACTACTGGTTCGAATTGAAAAAATATTTTTTCACACCACCTGCTCGAAAATGTCAAATTATATGTCAAGCAACCTTAACCTAAAGTGAGTCATTAGTGGCCGAGGGCACAGCCGGTCAATAATGTTGTACTGGATTTCATTATTACCCGCTGGTCAATAATGTGATTTGAATTTGGAATATGTTTATAAACAACAAACACCCTTTGGTGCCAGAAAGATTTTTTTTTAAATTTTCTTTTCCCTTTTGGGAAGACAAAGGGATCTATCTAGCCCATGCAGCCTAGATTTTTTTTTGGTTCTTTTCGTCCCTCTTTGGGGCAGGCAAAGGGAGCTGAGCCCATACAGCCAAGTCTGATTTAGTGTGCCAGAAAGAGGAAAGCTATTCTCGAAACCCTTACTACGCGTGGATGATATTCTCGATTTCCTAAAAAATCATAACGATTGCTTCTTCATATCGTTGCCATGTTTTCGAAGACAATAATATTGTAAGAATAATTAGATAACTACCTACGAACCATTTTTTAAAAGGAATGAAATAACATTAAAACTGGCATTATAACAAATACCGTACCGCGCCGTAATACCGTAGGTAATAGTAATTGGCTGTAACTGTTAGTGGGGTAACTCTCGTCCCACTAACGTGCAGAGCGCGTAGCCAGTACGAATTTATTGGAAATATACGGTATTTGAATAAAATCAAGTTTAGATGAAACTTTAGTTGGTTTTTATTCACGTTGACACATTTTAAGTGACAGGAGAAAATAAATGACAAAACACAAGTAGAAAAATAAACTTACAAAGAACAAAAAGGTCAATATAAAAAGTAAATACTCTTTTCATTCTAACACTCCTCCTTAAGTTCATTTCTCTACTTTTATCCATCACACAATTACACAACACCCATACTATGAGCACACCACTTAAACTTCCCTTTTAACAAAGGTTTCGTCAAAGCATCTGCAATCATATGAGCTGTCTCTAGATACTCAAGAACAATATGTTCATTCTCGACAGCCTCCCTTATGAAATGGTGTCGCACATCTATGTGTTTTGTGCGTTGGTGGTGTACAGGGTTCTCTGCAATGGCCACAGCAGATTGGCTATCACTGAAAATTTTCATTGGCATCTCAGCTTGACCAGTGACCTCTGAGTACAATCTTTTTATGAATATTGCCTCCCTAGCAGCTTCAGATATTGCTATATATTCCGCTTCCGCTGTGGATAGAGCAACCGTCCTTTGTTTTCTGCTTTCCCATGTGATTGCAGCTCCCATATGCAGAAAAACCATACCCGAGTATGACCTCCTATCATAACAAGAGGCATGACTTGCATCTGCGTAACCCTGCACTTTACTTTTCCCTGTTCTCTTGTACTGTAGACCAAGGCTTTTAGTACCCTTCAAATATCTTAGCACTCGTTTAGCAGCTATCCAGTGTTCCTCAGCATAGCAGGTATTGAATTGGCTAAGATAATTAACTGAATGTGCAATATCTGGTCTCGTACACACAGATAAGTACATCAGCGAACCAATTAAATTCTGATATGGAATCGTTGAATCAGGTTTGTGTTCAGATCCAGGTTTCTCTAGCTTTTGACCAGGAACTGATGGTGTTGATGCAACTTTGCAGTCAGTCATCCCAAAAACTTTCAACATTTTGTTGACATACTTCTCTTGATCAACTTTGATTCCAATATCGTTCTGTGTTATGTGCATTCCCAGAATATCCTCTGCCTTCCCAAGATCCTTCATTTCAAATTTTGTCATGAGGTCTCTTTTGACTTTGCTCAGCTCTTCATGATCATTCCAAAATATCAGCATATCATCCACATACACTGCTAAAATGATGATCTTCTCACCCTGGGATCTCGTGTATATGCACGGTTCATTTATACATCGTTTAAATTTTAACTGTAACAACTCATTGTTCAGCTTATTGTTCCATGCTCTAGGGGCTTGTTTTAGTCCGTAAAGTGAACGTTTAAGTAGACACACATAGTCTTCTTTTCCTTTTTCATGAAAACCTTCTGGTTGTTTCATGTATACATTTTCCTTTAAAACTCCATTCAGGAACGCAGTTTTTACGTCCATTTGGTCTATATTTAAGCCTTTTTGTGCTGCTATTCCCAGGAGGACTCTTAATGAGCTATGTCTCACCACGGGGGAGAATGTCTCGTCGTAATCGATGCCACATCTCTGGCTAAAACCTCTGGCAACAAGTCTAGCTTTGTATCTTTGTTTATTTCCCGGCTCTTGTTTGATTCTAAATAACCATTTTGAATCTACTATGTTGCTCGCTTGTTCAGGTTTTACCAAAATCCAGGTATTATTCTTCTTTAAAGCATCAATCTCCTCCTGAATTGCTGCTCTCCATTCTCTACTATCAGGTTTTGATAGTGCTTCTTGAACTGTTAAAGGACCCAGTTCTGATTCTGTAGCTTGATACAGCAAATAATCCGGGAACTGTTTGGGTTTTCTAGCTCTAAGTGGATACCTCCGTTCTACTTCTTGAGGTTGATCATTGACAGATAAGTCAGGCTCACAGTCTAGAAACTCCTCTTGAGTTTCATCATTGACAGTTGACTCAGGTTCAGAGATTGGACTGTGTACTCCACATATGTCTTCATGAGTATCCAATTGTTCCACCTCTTGAGGCTGATCATCCATAGTTATATCAATCTCAAGACCTTGAGGAACACAAACTTCTTCAGGAATATAAGCTTGTTCCACCTCTGGAATCAATATTTTATGTTCAGTCTGTTTCTCCATTCGTTTATCTCTCTCTGTTTCTTGAGCTTCTATAAACACAACATCCCTAGCCTTATAAAGTCGATGCGATTTTGTATCAACTAATCGATAGCCTTTGGAATCTTCACAGTATCCAACTAGAGTTAACTCCATGCTTTTTGAATCCAGCTTCTTTCTCTTTTGGTCAGGTATGTGCATATAGGCCTTACTCCCAAAAACTCTAATAAAACTGAGATCAACTTTCTTGCCCGACCACGCTTCCTCAGGAGTTTTTCCTTTGACGGCAATGGTCGGTGATCTATTTTTCAAGAAAACAGATATATGCACTGCTTCCGCCCAATAAGCCTTTGATAAATTTCCTTCCTCGAGCATACTTCTCGCCTTCTCGATGATAGTCCTGTTAGCTCTTTCGGCTACTCCATTTTGTTGCGGTGTATAATCTACCGTGACTTGATGTTGAATTCCATTTTTCTTCAGAAAGTCATCCATCTGTTTATTGACGAACTCGGTTCCATTATCAGTGCGCAGAATTTTAATCTTTCTGCCGCATTGATTCTCGGCAAATGCCTTAAAATTTGCGAATTTTTCAAAAACTTCACTCTTTTGTTTCAAAAAATGTACAAATGTTTTCCGTGTAAAATCGTCAATAAATGTCAAAAAATATTTATACCCGCTAATAGAAGGTATATGCATAGGTCCGCATAAATCTGAATGCACTAGACCTAATGCTTCCTTAGCTCTCGTCGCAACAACACCCTTGCGAAACGGTTGTTTTGTTTGTTTTCCCATAATGCAGGATACGCACTCCAGTTTAGAAGAAGTATTAGGAAAACTCACCCCTATCGCCATCATATCTCTAAGAAGTTTGAGATTGTGCATACCAAGATGTCCCATCCTGCGATGCCATAGCCTCTGCTTGTCGCAATCCGTTGTTGCCAGTGCAGAACCCTGTGAACAGCACTTAATTTTATAGATGCCTCGTTCTTCCACACCTTTCACAACAGCCTTGCCTTGCACCTCACACTCATTCTTCTTGTAGATGTCGCATCCTTTCTCTGTAAATACTATCACGTGGCCCTTTCTCGCAATCGCATTTACACTTAACAAATTAGAAGCTAACTTAGGTACATACGTCACATTATTTATTGTTAATTTTGCTGACTCTACTACTACCGTACCTTCACCTTCACCATATACTTCATTACCATCTGCACAGATCACTCTCAAAGACTTAGAAGTATCCTTCAAGCTTCCTCTAAACCAAGCCTTGTGATTCGTCATGTGCGTCGACGCGCCAGAATCGATGATCCAGTCTCCTGCTTGCGTTGACGGCGACGGCGTACCCAATGCGAAGGCTTGTAAAGCTTCTTTATTCCCTTTTGGGTTATCAGGACAATCCTTAACTTTGTGTGGTCCATCACAAATAAAGCATTTAATTTTATATTTATTCTTCTTGGGTTTGGTTTTACCCTTATGCTTATTTGAAAGTAATGCTGATGTTTGTTGGCTCGCACTTGAGCTTGCTGAATAGTTATCTTCCATTTGATAGAGCTTCGTCTTTACATAGTCCGTAGTCAGTACCACATTACTATTTTCTATGGCTAATCTCATTGGTTGGAATTCTGCCGTGAGACCTTGTAGAAGTAAAGCAGCCAACCTAGTTCATCATCTACTTCTTTTCCTAAGTCTTGCAGTTCCTGAGATACCATCATCACCGATGTCACGTACTCCCTCACAGTTGGGAATTGTTCCAGCTTCATGCTTACTAATTTTGATAGTAATCGGCAACGATTATTGAGACCTTTGTCTTCGAACGCATTTCTTAATGCTTCCCAAGCACCTTTAGCCGTTGTAGATTTACGTACATGCACCAAACAATGAGGTTTCACCATCAAGCAAATCTTAGCTCTAGCTCTTTGGTCCTTTTTTGTACCCTGCATGTCGGCTATTACTGGCGTGACACTTGTACACTCCCACAAGTCGTCGTGTACCAGATGCATCTCCATAAGAAATTTCCATGTTGTATAGTTACTACTGCCTTCTAATTTCTCCATAGAAAAGGTACCACTACCAGACCCACCTTCTAAATGTGCCATTGTCGAGTTCTGCTCTCTTTGCATACTCCCGTTACCAACATTTCCTTGTAAGTCCTGGGCATGTCCTGTTGCTGGTCCCATAACCTGTTAGTGGGGTAACTCTCGTCCCACTAACGTGCAGCAGGCGTAGCATGGCGCCGTAGAAAGGGGTTTTGTCGACGGAAGAATAGACAAAATGACAGAACGTAGAAATAATTTTAGCGTTTTAAGCATGGTAATGTAAAAAATATAGAAAATAAACATTCTATTCTTCAATAGTGTACGAATGGTGTCATATTTGTGTAACAAAACAGTCGATTTGTATAGAAATAACGATGAAATAACTTTGTCTTTTCTTCGTAGAATAGAGATAGAATCGCCATGCTACGCGTGCAGAGCGCGTAGCCAGTACGAATTTATTGGAAATATACGGTATTTGAATAAAATCAAGTTTAGATGAAACTTTAGTTGGTTTTTATTCACGTTGACACATTTTAAGTGACAGGAGAAAATAAATGACAAAACACAAGTAGAAAAATAAACTTACAAAGAACAAAAAGGTCAATATAAAAAGTAAATACTCTTTTCATTCTAACAGTAACATTAGTTAATTTATTTTAAATAAACTGCACTAAGATTACTGTGGATTTTGTAAATAAATAAATAAATAATAAAACCTATCTATAATATAGTCGATTTATCACATTTTATCAAAAATACTCTATTTTCACGAGCGTCTCCAATGACGTTCTAAATTCTAAATGCATAAAGCCAATCATCCAAAACCATTCTACCAGCCCTGTATAAAACTTAGTTTACACAAACGCCACATCCATGAGAGTGATAATCATTAGGACAAACACGACAAAACCATAGAAGATACTTTTTTTTTCGAAAATCGAATTGATCGTGTCTTGGCTACTTACTGGTAGACGCAATAAAGGCGCGAATTTTTGGCATTTAAATTTTAAATTTATCAACAAAGTATTATAAAATGTCGAGTGATGAAAGTGATTGTACTCCTGAATTCATTACAACCGAAGCTAATAATATTTCCAATGATTTACTGCCGGAAAAGTCAAAGGAAACTTATATAAAAGCCTATGACAATTTCCAAAAATGGAAAAGTACGAAAGGCGTCAAGTCCATTTCGGAACCAGTTACTATTAGTGTATTTTCAGCATTTATCTTGTACTCAGAAGTCAAGTAGCCTATGGTGTACTTATTCAATGCTTAGGTCAACAATAAGCATGAAACACAATATAAATATCAAGACATACGCTAAGCTATTAGCATTTCTAAAGAGGAAATCGGAAGGTCACCAATCAAAGAAATCGAAAGTTTTCACACCTATGAATATTGAAACTTTTTTAAATGAAGCTCCTGATCATAGCTATCTTGCCGTAAAAGTAAGTACATCATTTTATTTATAACTAAATAAAATACCACATGGTAGCAAATAGCAACAAGAACACATAAGTATACTTACTGAATTTACGTATGTTGTTAGTAAAATTTATTTTTATTTTTGTTACAGGTGGCTTTAATTATTGGAGTGCATGGGGCTTGTCGTTGTCAAGAAATGGTAAACATGAAGGTCCAAGATATAGAAAAACACTCAGAAGAGTTGTTGTTGAATAAGTTGCCAGACACTAAAACCAAAAAGGAAAGGTCATTTGTCATCCGCGGAGCGTAGGTAAAGGTTGTGGAAAAGTATCAAGCTCTGCGGCCTCCTAACATAAACACTAACCGATTTTTTAACCGAATTCAAAAAGGAGGAGGTTATCAATTCGACTGCATTTTTTTTTTTTTTTTTTTATGTTTGTTACCTCATAACTTGCGACTGGGTGAACCGAATTTCATGATTCTTTTTTTATTCGAAAGCTGGTGCTTCCCGTGTGGTCCCATTGTCACCATTTCAATATCTGATGATTGGATCCTGGAGAAATCGAGGGCAACCCTCAAATTTTATAGGCCCACACATCGTTTTTCGCAAATATTATGAAGTAATTTAAGTATAGTAATCATCATCTCATGTAGCTGAGCTGATGATGGAAGGTTCAACAACTCCTTAACAGTAAGGAGTTGGCGTCGATTGATTTAGTAAATTATTTTTTTTCATTAAATATTTCAAAGCACTACAATTTAGTAAAGGTCTGGAGTATATCTGATGATGGAGCCGAGAGGCAGTGAACTCCTCAACGATTCACAGCAGCTACCTTGTGTTTGAGCTTGATTAATTTGTATTGATAAGAACTTTACACCTAGATGAGTTGTAACTGTTATTAGGGGTCTGATGACGAAGACGAAGGACAGTTCGAAGGGAATTCCTCAACGGTTTATAGTAGCTACCTTGTGTTTGGACTTAATTCATTTATATTGATGAGAACTTTACACCTAGATGGGTTGGTACTGTCATTAGGGTTCTGATGATGAAGACGAAGAACAGTTCAGGGAACTCCTCAACGGTTTACAGCAGCTATCTTGTATTTGGACTTAATTCATTTATACTAATGACCCATATGGGTTATTGTTCGATGCAGTATACCTGCCATTTGGTCCCATAATAAAATCATTTATTTTGGTGTTCTTGGTTATTGTGTACAGACGCCAGCACGTCAACCTACCCGAAACTGTCAGATTTTACCAATCGATCATTAACCTTCCACTATTGTGATAAGGTTGAAAATCTATTGAAGAAATTTGGCAGATTGTGGTAGCTTGATGTGCTGGCGTCTGTACATGGGCGATGTTATAACCGGTGCTAAGGAATATAAAATTCTAGTGCATAAGTAAGAAAATTATGTTTTTGACAAGAATTTCGGTTGAATATTTAAACTAAAAAAGGGTAAAATAAAAAAAGTTTTAAAAAAAAATGTAACCGACTTCTAAAAAAAACAACCACTAAAAAGGGTAAAATAACCTACCAAAAAACTTTTTTTTCGGAAGTCGGTGGCAAAAAAATCAATGAAATAAAAAAGCAAAGCCACCGACTTCCGAAAAAAAAGTTTTTTGGTAGGTTATTTTACCCTTTTTAGTGGTTGTTTTTTTTAGAAGTCGGTTACATTTTTTTTAAAAACTTTTTTGTAGCGTTCAGTAGTGGAAAATGCACCCGTCAAGTGATTGGGAAGAATAAAATGAGTGCCATGCCGAAGGAAATTGCCAAATACTTAGGATTACCAAATATCGAGCTCTATACGGGTCATTCTTTTCGTCGAACGTCAGCTACACTGTTGGCGGATGCGGGAGCAGATATAACCCAAATAAAACGACATGGTGGCTGGAAATCGGATACAGTAGCAGAAGGATACATTGAAAATTCTGTACAAAACAAAAATAAAATAAGCTGTCAAATTGATAACAGCATCACTTTAAAAACGTCATCTGATTCTTTTTCACCACAACCTTCAACATCACACTATCACATTCCATCTTTCCCTGAGCCTCATTCACCACCTTCACCAACTTTCACCACCCAAAATGCTTCTCTGCAAATACAAGATTCTGAAGCATTGACGAGCAATAGGTACTCAAATAAATTCCACATCAACATCTATAAACGTACCAAATAAAAACATAACTATATCTTTGCACAACTGGACTAATGTCTCAAATGTTACAATTAACTTGAATTAATATATAAGTGTACCTATATAACTAGTTCTAAATGTTATTCTTACTGTTTTTTTATTTAATAAATACTTTGTTTTTCGTACTATGGCTATTATTTTCTCACAGTAGGTGTAAAAAGTAGAGTATCCTCCTCTGGGCTAAAGGTGTCTTTGCCTTGGGCTAGCTTGAATCCCTCGCTGCATTCAGGATTCTTGTATTAACTCCCTCGCTTCGCTCGTGAGTTAAACTCTTAACTCCCTCGCTACGCTCGGGAGTTAAATCCCGAATCCTTCATTGCGCTCGAGATTCAATATGACGCCCGTGACATAAGACACAACTTTAGCCCCTCGGTGCATAATCTACTATTGTGTTGGATAGTCCATTTATCGAGGAAGGCTATAGGCTATATACAACATCACGCTATGACTAAAAGGAGCAGAGTAGCAATAAAAAATGTTGCAAAATCGGGAAAATCTTATTGAGAGCTTCCATTGCGTGCGCTGCGTAAACGGTTTACATTACGCAAAAATTATTTCCGCGACAGCATATGTCTATCTTTTATGGTTAACTCGTTAACTCACCATAACCTTTTTTATGGAAACCAAATTGATTTTCAAATAATTTATTTCTTGCGACGATATTTTTATAAACATAATATAAATCCTTACCCAAATAAATACGCTAATCATTACAAGCATTTAATTTTGAACAAAATTGCCCTTGACATCATTTGATTTCAATGAATATCTGACGAGATATCGTAGTTTCTTCAAAGGCAGGTGATGGCGAATTGGCGAGCAGTCTGAATGCGACGGCTGTCTTCACAGTACATTCAGCTCTGTCATCTGTACGTTTTTTATAATCGCATTATTCCGCCAGAAAAAAATAAATCACAGCAGTTGTTCTGTTGTAAACTGCAAGAATACTAACATAAATAGTAAATTTAAGTTTTATTGATTCTCAAGTGGCTCTTGGAAAGATGAACAATGCAGGAGATGTTTATTTTCTTATTTTTAGGACATTTAAAACGTGGGTTTTTAGATTTTTTAAATCTTTTAATTATTACTAGGTTTTGGCCGGTAGGATAGATAGTTGGTCTTTGTAAAATACTGATCAGTGATCTTAGCACGTAACCATTTTCCTCATCTAAAAAAAATGCAGGATACTGTAATAAGAATTTTATTTCAACAAATCGACGCAAAAGAACCACTCCATAGCCCCCGCGTTAAGGCACTTCACTCCGCATATTATTTTCTAATACAAATGAAATCAACATCCAGTGAAGCAAACATTCACTCACCACAAAGGGTTTGATGTGCCTTATCCAGACCAACAGATTGAGATTCTAAGTAATTGTATAAAAGAGCATATAGACAGGGTGATCTTGAGTTTACATATCTGAAATTAAGTGACCAAAACTATACTGAGACATGTCACATCATCACCATATTTAACACACAACCCAGACCAAAATTAAGTAGGCTACCTCCAAAAAATGGGCCTTTCAATTTTGTTCAGATATTTCTTATTGTAAGCTTGAGTTTTCAAATTCAGACCCTGCAGATATGCTCTTTATATCTTGCGTTATGAAACTGAGATCACACAATCCCACAGGGGGCTCCTTTAATACTTGAATATATGAAACAGATTGATAAATTTACTATTTGGTATACAGTCAATTATAATACTACCTAATTCTTAAAACACTAGAAATAAATATCATTAGGTACATGAAATACTTAATTACTACAGATAATATTATATGATTATAATTATATTAAACATTGAACACTCCAGGCGAAAACGATTGTAAAACTACATGCATGAATATAGTGACCTTAATTACAAGAATAATTGTTTATTATTGAAAACCTGATTGAATCTTCTAGTAAATTGATCACAAAAACTCCTGATTATATTGGTATTAATTCAAAGTTATGCATGTTTATTTTTTTTTCTATGCATCCAGAAAAAACCTGGATAATTTCCTTATACAATAGTTTTAAAATGGATATAAATACAAGATGAATGACTAGATACCTTATTGCTAGCTGCCCAAGCTACATGTACAGCAAACTAGCATTACATATTTTGGCAAATTGAAACCGTATATCAGCAGAATACATTGAAAAGCAAGATGATTATATGGTTATACTCCGTTTAAACATCAGTAATAAACAGTTTGGGTAATTCTGATTCTAAACGAATAACCCTCACTAAGGAAGTCAAGCTCCAATTATCATAGGGATTAGAATTCTTTGGTGAGTACTCGGGAGCTACAAAGGTACTGTAGTATGATATTAGTTCATGTGACTGATCTCCATCCAAGTCTGCAATCATCAAAGACTTCTCCTGGTATTCTAAGTCAGGCTGGCAGAGTGGGAGTGGTGTCTTGCTCTCTATAGGGCCTCGCACACATATCTGCACAATATCTGTCTGGCTTATGTTCACATTGTGGGTCTGCAGCTTATCAAATAACACGAGAACTATCCTCTCCGAAATGTCATGAACTGTAAAGTTAGTATACTTGATGAAAGCTGATATTGAAGCAACATCTATAGTGGACCGGTAAAACATGTCATTAATGTTCTTTGGACTCTGGTTCTGAACATTGTATCTGACCTCATCTATTTTCAGTGCACCCTTGGCCAGGTGTGCACTGTTCCACTGTCATAATTTTAACACAAACCCTCGTATGGAGTTTGCAAAGGCAAAAGAACTAGGACGCATAGCATAAACATTGTTAGCAGTGTATTCCCAGCTCACATTAGTAGTGCCATTTCTTTCCAACATCAATTTAAGATAGACTCGGCAAGAATTTGGACATTCGCCTGAATTTTCAACTTTCAATTTTCCTGGACCGTTTGTGAATGTTTCTATAGTGTTCCCAATGTTCTTTTTCATGCTTACATTGATTCTTTTTAAGACTGTAGGTGGAGGTTGATTATGATTGATAGGTAGATCCTTCTTTAGCATTTTCTTTAATACTGTAAATGATATGAGCCTCACAGCCTCTGTTGTGCCATTCTTACAGATGTATGTGACTGTGTCCATCTCTGCCAGAAGTTTCACTGACAGACAATCATCAATTGGAATTGGTTCAGCCATAATAATCCCTGTTGCACCAGATATCATCAGTAAAGAGTTGTGATTTGTGCTTGGATACACTGTGGCAACAGTCAGCAAGTCATTGACTTTATCATCATTCATATCTTTCACCATAACGGGGAAGTCTATGGCTACTACTTTGCTTAAATCTTTGCCTTGTTTGTGTATGTGCCAGTAATATGTTCCCGATACAGAGTCTAAAGCTGCCAGTAAACCCTCTGTGCCTGACACTATGCAGTCCTTCTGTTTGTCCCTGTTCACATCAAGTAGGTGACAGTTAATATCAGTTGGTATTCTACTCTCTCTGGTGAACCAGCCAACCTTCCCAGAGTTACCAACAATGAGGACCACACCATTCACATTATCACTGCTGCTTTTCGGTTCCAGTCTCATGTGATTGCCGCGGTATATGAATATCAAGTTCTTTGTGTTTGGTATAGCGCCATCAACAACTTGCACGGCTCCTGACAGCTCCATTTCGTTGTAAGGCAGTTCCCAGCTGGTTGTCCTATCTTGCCATTCATTAGCAGCACAGCTGCCGACTTCAGAACAAGGTATGCCCCATAAAAATATCACGACGGTGAATATGCACATGAGTATCGAGGCAATGAACGCACACCGGCGCGGGAAAGACATCTTCGTCGAAATATCGGATTGCAAAAAGCTTACATTGTCCATTGTGCTTTCCACCGTGTTAACGTTTGTGTTGAACTCGTCCATGTCGCTTATGCTGTAGTTTTTCGATGATTGCAAGCCACTGTTGAAGTCCAGGTTGTTGCAACTGTCCGTAGCTTTGATATGCATGGCATTTTCCAGCTTGTCGTCTTCGGATTCCGAGTCAGATAGGATTTGTTTCAGTGGTGCATAAAAGCCGCCATTCCCATTTGCCGACATGACGTAGGTATAAAATTCTTTCAATTCACATTGTTTTTCTTTAAAATAACAGCTTTTTGAATAAATGTAAAAACACAAGTTCAATCAATAAAATATTATCCCAAAACCACTTTTGACTTTTGCGTTTTGTTTCGTCTATGGTTTGGTTTGACAATTTGACATTTTGTCCCTCCCTCAGAACAATAACGTCCCTCCCCGTTCGACGTTCCGTTCAATGCATAATAAATCAAAGGAACGTTGGCGTGATAAATATTTAAAAAATTCAGACAATATGGGCACAAAGCCCATATTGTCTGAATTTTGGCTTATTTTCAGAATCATTAGGTAGGTAATGTACAAAATTAAACATGACAAGCTAACTAAGGTCTACATCCTACTCCGGGTAAACATTAAAGAAGTCAGCAAGACTACCAAACATCTAGGTACCCGGTAACTGTAAAAAGTAGGTACCTACGTACCTACCCACAAAACATAGGACGTAGGCACGTAGGTATCTAAAATCTACTTTCCAGGTTGGTGCTAGAAATTAGCTGGACAAAGACAAATTCTTATGGTGATTCCTTCGTAGTAGCCCGCAGAATTGAAATTTTCATGTGTTTTTTGCAATGATATTATTGGATAATATTATAAAGGTTTTTTGCAATTTGCATATCAGTGACAAGTTGTAACTTGATCAAAATAATTATGATTCGCAACAATAAAGGTGAACGCAGACTTAGCCGCACCGCAGTCTCCGCATTCCCCGTAGTCATCGTTTTCTTACCGTTTCTGCGGCTACTGCGATGCGGCTAGGTGTGCGAGGTTGCATAGAACTTCATAATAAAGAATTCGTAATGCGCAGACTGCGGCGACTGCGGTGCGGCTAAGTCAGCGTTTACCTTTAGTGACCACCTTGGTTGGTTTTTAGGAAGTCCATTGGGGTAGCTAGGCCAGAAGGGGCCCCGTATCAAAACTTGTATGGGGCCCTTTTAATCTAAGAAGTGTACTATACATTTAGATTAAAAGGGCCCCAAACAGAATAAATTTGCAGAATAAAGACAATATCATCCTGACTCGCGTAACTAGCTAATGCTAATAATGATGTCATTAAGAGAATTTTGAACGGTGCTAGAAAATTCATAATGCTGATCGACTGATCGAAGTTCATTTATGACAACTACATATTAGACTTTTTGAAAATTGAGCTATGTTAGGAGTTCGATTATTATTGGAGCTTTATGGCCGCGATAAGTTTTCATTTTAAAGCAACATTTTATGTTTTTATTTTTTATTCCAATCATCGGGGGCCCTTGACATTTGGGGCCCCGTATAATTGATACGGCGGTAGCTACGCCTCTGAGGAAGTCTCCATACTACAGATATCCTCGTTGATATGAATATGAGTCGATCCATTGTACTACACTGTCATGTGGTTAACTCAACTTGTCAGTGCAAACTGCGAATTACTGCGAACTCAATAGAATACGATTATTATTATTTATTTATCAATTGCCCTTTACGTTCCAGGGTCAAGCTCACCCGTTTTGATAGTTCCGCGACCCTGGCAGGCGTTTGGATTTGGACCTCTACCCTTACCTTTAACAGTCGTTTAGAAAATAAAAAATTGAAGCCTTTTAAAATTAAAATTTTAAAAGGCCTGCTACACGGGATTCAACCACCAACAAAGGGCACCTTGGTTGTGATTGTGTTTGAATAATTGACCGTGTAGATGTTGGTTGATGTCCAATATTTGAATAGAAATATTGGTGGGTTTAACGGTAATTTTAAAATACCTAGACTGAATCTATCCCGGGTCTACGGTGCGTTGTGATTCACGCACGCCGCAAAGAGTACTGTCAGCACAATGACGGGGCCTCCCTATAGGCTGCCTATCCATTGACTCGGAGCGAGCGAGTATTGCGGAGCGGAGTTGCGGACTGTGTCTGTCCATTGATGCGGAGCGAGCGGATTGTGCGGAGCAAGGCCGAGTTCACGCAACGAGTCATTTGAGCGAAGGGCGGTCAGTTATACGCGAAATATTACAGAAACAGACATGTTGTCGACACAAAAGTTGAAATGCATTGCATTGCATTAACTTGTCAACATTAGCTTAATTAACATTAATTAATTAACATTAGCATTAATTGTCAACATTAGCTTAAGAACGCATTATAACTTGTATATTAAACTCTCAAAAAACATTATGTACCCTATAATGTAATGTAATAGTACATTGTTATCCAAGGCGTGAAAGTTACTTATTTACGTCCCGAGACGGGGTTTGGCGCCCGTAACGTAGTGAGGGCGCTAATAGTTCGAGGGACTAAATAAGTAATTTACCCGAGGTAAACACTGTGCTTTTCATTACGAATACGAGGAAAGTAAAATTAACAACATAAATTTTAGCTAAAGAAAAAATGAGTGTAGATCGGATTGTCACTTTGCCGCTTGTTTTTTTTTTAATTTTTGTGCTGTGGTCGTCCAGCTATACAGCCAGGATTTTTCATGTTCATTATTTAAAAATTGGCAAATAATTTGTCGGAATCTGTATTATTTTAGAGAAATAGTTGAAACTAAATTATTTTATAGTCATTATTTATATTCCTAATACTTAACTTTATGTTATTTTAATTTTAAATCGCTCTGTAATTTCGTGGCTGTATAAAAAGTTTGAACATGGTTCAATAGAAATGTCAAAATAGAACTAGTTTTTTTTTCTTAAATTTGGCAGCTGTCAAAAGCGATTTTCCCTAGGGCGGCAATGGATAACTTTCAAACGGCTAATCAGACATGTAATGACCTACTTTCAGAGTATGAGTAATGAAAAAATATTTGCATGCCATAAAAAGGCAAAATATGGTTTGTGCCTAAACCACCACTTGCAACAACCGGTAGTACCTATATTTTACGTAAATAAATTATTCTTATTCTTGCATTACTTGAAGAAGAACTGGACTCGGAAGAAACTGAATTAATTATTATTAGCTATTAAACTAGCTCGCAAACCCATGTCCACTGGAACGGAGCGGAGATTTTATGCAATATTTCCTCGTTTCTCCGTTCCGCCAGCTCGCTCCGCATCAATGGACAGGCAACCTAAGAGGGCCATCGCCTGCCGGGCTTGCGGGACTAACGAGCTACCTTGTCCCCATCTCAGTAACTACTGGTTCTGATTAAAAATTAATTTTGTGTTGGATAGTCCAATTATCGAGGATAGTTAGGCTATCATCTACGACCTAGAGTCGACACACGAAACATGAGCCTGGAAAATAGCGGCAAATTCAAAAAATCCCATCTAAAACCTACATCTAAAATCTCTATATATCATCTAAAATACATTTTGATACTTGAATTTACATCATGGATTACTTAAGCTGCGAACATATTATCGGACGCGTCCGTCAGCCGCGGCTGAGGGACGCGGCTTAGCAGTGTGCACGGTACACAAACATCCAGCCAGCCAGATTCTGTTCGGACGTCCGAGCGCTCAAGGGCGACTCAAGGTCACGTCCGCGTCTTACGACCGATAGTTTGCACAGTGTAGTATTCAATGTACTGGCTAGATTTTAATAAGCCGCGTCCCTCAGCCGCGGCTGACGGACGCGTCAGATAATATGTTCGCACCTTTAGTAATCGATGATGTAAATTCAAGTATCAAAATGTATTTTTCTTACTATACCTATGCAGTGATAGCAGATGTAGATTTTTTGAATTTGCCGGCTATTTTCCAGGCTCACGTTTCGTGTGTCAGACTCTTATCATCAGCTACGATCAATAGGAGCGGAGCGGAGTAGCAATGAAAAATGTTGTCAAAATGTTAACTCAGTCTGGAAATGTAGCTTATGTTGAGAAACTCACAATGGAGTGAATAGGACAGGTCGCTTATAAATGAGATGCAAAGATATAGGCAGAATGTATATTTTGTTTTGATATAAATTATTTGCAGTTCTTTCAATACATTAGTCTACAAACATTTAAACACAAGTATTCTCTATTATGTCACACTTATTTAATTGATGCTTCCCCCTTAAAAAATGGTACAAAAATAACTCCCGTTTCAAAGTAGACAATTGGTTATTCAAACACGAAGATAACGGACAAGAAATTATTAAAAATAATTTTGAGGCTCATTACGTTATTTTAATGATGCTAATTTTACTAATAAAACATATTTATAGTGTGAAGCTTATGTTTAATCTAATTGAGATTATTCAAGGTACATACATGATCTATCCTATATTAGTGAACGTCGCTAGCCGAACTTTCCACCGCACGCTAAAGCACTTGTGTGCGCGAAACTAAGTAACATCAAAACGCACTTTAGTACGCGACATTTATATTCATGAAAGATGTTCAATAATTTAGCTAAAAGTTACCAAGTTTCACGCAAACAAGGCAAATATTTTACACCAAACCATTACATGGTTTTACAACCAGAGCCAATTATATACTCATATTTTCTCGTTACTTATTAAAATAAGGAAATAAATAGAAAAACAAAACAAGAATTATGTACATGTTCAGCCTCAAAATACTTCCATTTGAATTAAAAATGATAAAGTAAATTCTCAATAATATGTTTCATGAATGTTTTGATGGCACTTTGTTTTATAGCTATGCTTTCTGTGTGTGCCGAGACTGTAGTGCGGCGTGAAGAGATACGTGTCTAAACCAACCATGGATAGGAACAAGAAAAGTACTAACATTTAAGGTTGATGGATAATTCTAACTTAACCAAGAATAAATAAATAAAAATATAGCTCTATTATATAATGTGATGACTTCTTAAGACGATGGACAAGATTAGGCATTAGTGAACAATTTGCTACAATAATAATATCAGCAGGGGTTCATAAGTCGATGCGCACTATCGGCGCCGGCACCCCGACGCCGCGTGTCACACGACACAGATACGTACATTTAACAGAACAGTATACAGGCAAATTACACAAACAGTAGTTGAAGTTCAAGGAATCAGTCTTGCGTTATTTTCTCAAAACATCTTTATATACAGACACAGAATAATTGGCTTAATAAAAATAATCTGCGTAAACATTTCACTAAATACCATAGTTGAGTCCCATATTCAATACTTACAAATAATACAGTTAACATTATTAATTTAACTATTCATAAATTATTTTGTTAGTCGGTATTTAAAGGATCCGGCCCTTTCTAGCAACCTGTACTAGACATTACAATGCATATTAATTTGTACAATTAAGATTATAATATTATGATAATGCAAACACGAAGTCCACCTTAGGAATCTAGCAGCTCAGTACGTCGACCGCCCGCCACCCAATCATAGGAATCAAACTACAATCAGCTGGAGCGATGATCACTCTCAATCCATAACAACTAATATCTTCACTAGGCGTCGCTCAGATTGGACTAAATAAATTACTAACATTAAATAATTGCGAGCGTTAGATCGAGTAGGGATATTCTCCGAGATAGTCTATTAATGTGGAAGGTAGTGGAAGCAGCCTGTGTTTGGGGGCGCACCATAGTTTTGGCGTGAGGGGGTTGGAGTCGAGGGCTTTGTGCACGGCGAGGCGCGCGGCGTGCAGCAGCGAGGGCGGCTCCTTGCGCAGCGGCGACTTCAGCAGCACCGGCGAGTGCGGGCAGCCCTCGCGGTCCACCCACACCGTGCCGGCCGCGCCGCGAGCGCCCACCCGGGCGTAGTGCTGCACGAGCTCCACCACGCACCGGAAGCGCGGCATGTACATCGCCAGCGGCCTGTCACAGTCTAACCTGCAAACAAATAAAAAACGTTAGTTAGGTATTTGCATGATCTGCAAGTAGTTGTTCTGGGTGTTTGTGTGTGTGAGTTTCTATGTTTGTAAACGCACCCACGATACAGGAAGAAATAGAACCTAGTTTGGGGCAACAGTTTAAAAAAAAAACAAAAAAAAACTCCTAACAATGAATTCCGATATTCAATTTTACGTGACACTGAGGATCAAGAAAGCTTTAGTTGAGATAGCAATTTAAAACGAACACGGAAAAAGTGAGCATTGATTGTAATTGTTGTCACGGTGAGCATAACAAATTGACCAAAAAAGTTCCGATAAAAATGTGACAATAAAATTAAGGAAAACGGTGGGAGCTGAGTCAACAGTAGCACAAGTAGCATCGCAACCGAATTACTGTGAACTTGTGACGTAACATCGTTACACGTTATTATGACGCAACGATACAATAGTCCGGCAGAATAATTGAATATTTGAGCTCTCCCATTACATTAATATATTTCCCAAGTTATTCATTTTAATTATACATTCCGGATACATATTGTTTTAAATGACGTGTTTAAGTAAATTGTTCGTTGAATATTGACTCATCAATATCACTTTCAAATTTTCCGAATTCGTTAGCTACCTACCTAGATTCTTATTGACAAATAAGTGTTTTTGAATTTTGAAACTTATCTCTACTAAATAAAGTTCAATTTTGTGTAATATTATCAAACTTTAAGGAATGTGGTTTTTTTTTTCATTATAAAATTAACATACTGATCGTTCTTAAGTCTTTTTGCCTGCATTGTTAATATTGTCTATATCTTTGTACAAATGTAATAATTCAACAAAAAGGTCGTCTTACCTAAAGAAACCTTGTTCGTAGTGTAGCCTGACAGATGTGGGTCCTCGCTCCGTCTGTACTGACAGTGAGAATATAAAGTTCCTATCTCCTGAATCCCGGATCACGAAAGCGCCGACACTCGCGTCTTTTAGAACTGTTCGGGCGCCCTGTAAGAAAGGAAAGAACATTGTAAATATACATAGAAAAGATTACAAGAACTTTTTAGTCAAAACAAGGTCAATTAGGTACCTAAAACATTCCAGACGTGATAATGAGCTCAATTCAAACAAACAGTTAATCTTTCTTTGGTTGAGTATAAAAAATAACTAGATAAAGACCTATTATTCCCATTTTCCATATCATAAAAGTTGCAATACACAAGTCATTGACCAATATTTTACAGCGATTTCAAAGGTCGCCGAACTTTGACCTTGTCTATGACTATCTTTAATCAAATACTAAGAAATATAACAAAGATGGATTTGATTAATGCATCATTATGATGACTTCATAAAAACAAACCGTTTATTGCAAGGAGTAAAAAATAACTTTGTGAAATACATATGCTAATTTATCAAACCGGTTTGTCAATGAAGCAACAATCATAGAACCGTAAGTGTCTCAGCCATTATCAGGCATAAATAATTTATAAGGAAAACTAATTGTAAGATATGAAATCTACTCAAAGCTTTGCCTGTGGGAAACTTGTTAAACAAGGATAAACATTGATTTAAAAGCATTACAAATTTAGAATTCAATGACTTGTATAATTTGCAATTAAAACTTTAGTTCGCAATAAAGCCAAGAGATGGCGCTAGGATGCAGAAAAATACACACCAGCCAATCCAAACTGCCGTAGTACCAGCCTGACAGCCTCAGGGCTCTTAGGGTGTCTGCTAGCCGTCTCAGCTCATCGTTGTATGGTGAGGGTATGAGGGGTGACAGCGGTGCTGTGAGGGGTGAGTGTGGCAAGTACGTTGGCTGGACCGTGAAGGGGGGTGGCGTGTGGGCAGCATGGCACTTGCCCGCGCTAGGGGCCAGGGACACCCTCAGCTCGTGCCTGCAGTTGGGGCAGCATGCTACTCCCGTTGACCAACTACTCAGCGGCACCGCCACTTCCACACAGGCATCTGGAAAGATGGAGAAGCTTGGTTAGGTTTTTTGTTACGTAATACAATTCTTATATCAGTGGGTTTCTCTTTTAGTTATCTTTGAGTTTCTAAGGAAATAAGATCAAAGATAGTAGTTTAATTTCCTCAATGAATGATTTCTTCCGTTCCAAATTCATAAAGATTATATCATGACATGCATTTTAATCTGCCATTAGTACAATCTTGAGCCAGTAATTGGAACTAGATTCATAAAAGGTGAATGGACATGATTGCCATCTGTTACTGATTACGTACAATGAAATTGATATGGTTTTACATGTTGAAGATATTAAATTCTATGGAACTAGTAATTACAGATAGGTATCATAAACGTGGAAATAGTATATATTTTTTTTTGATAAATGTAATTAGTTTTTTATTTGTGATATGGGTATTTGGTTTGCTACACAAGCTTCTAAGAAGTATATCAAATATTTCTTAGAATATTTTAAGCAATTAAATACATAATGATTGAATTAATTATGTTACTAAGGTTAGGTGCGTTCTTAATTCAAAACTAAATAGTAAGGAATGACAATCTGTATTTTAAATCAGAAGAATAATTTTAAAGTAAATGTGTTATTTATTAATACAAAGGTTGAAGGGTTTATACCTTTTTATATATTCACTGAAAGGATAAAAACTGAACAATACGATATTTTACATCAGGATTTTTCCTATGAAAATCTCTGTAGTTATCAGTGGTCACACAAACATATTTGCTCTCTTATCTCACTATTTTTAGATACATAAAGCTGATAAGGAGGCTGTGTATGAACTGTGCTAATCAAACAATGTGTGAACCAATGCAAATATTGTAATACACAATACACCAGTTTGGTCTCCACGAAGTTTTTGGTACTCATTTTTTTTTTTTAGACTTTTGTCATTGTCTTTCCTTTCTAAAATAGGATTTGCTTCGCTTTGTATTTTTACGATCAGTTTACTGGTAATATTGCGTGACAAATGATTGTGTTTTTGCGCATTTTCTAAGAACCTTAATAAAATTGATTCTACACACAACGTGACTAAAATAGCTTTTTGATTTGTTAACACTACCTAACCTCCCACTGCAATAATTTACCGCTAAAACCAAACAACTTACTTTGCGGAGATAACCTCGCTGCTAATGTCATGTTTAAAGGACAAATTGTTGTTTCTCGCCTTTCAATAAAGCACATTTGTTCAAAGAACGACGTCTGGTGTGTTCCTCCCACTTGTCGTGAGCATCCCACGATTCAATCCAAGTTACACATTCATAAAACAACACTTAATCACGTCCGTATTCAAAATGTGAAACACACTAATTAAATTAATATAATTTAGTCACTTCCTTATTAAATCCCAATAAAAAGTTTTACGAAATGTTTACAGTAAACTATTCCACAAAAACTTTCGAAATGTCACTGTCACTATTACTCACTATTTGCTGTCATTCACATAACAAAAAATAGAGTAGTCCCGTTGTTTCACTATGTGGTTATAACGAAATAATATAACGTTTTTAAAATGATGTTTTCAACGCTAAAAGTAGAATGAACGGAAAACACGAAGTGGATTGCGACCGCCGCGTTGTGCGGCTCGACTAAACTGACGCGACGCCCGCCAGCGCTACTCTGATAGAAGAGTGGAGGGGATTGGTGGACGAGGCTGAGCAACAGACAGTGATACGAAACTCGAACGTTCACTGCCTTCTGAGAATTCATTCACCGACAATAATTACTACTAGTTTTAGTTAGCTAGTTATTTGCTATCTACATTGTGCTGTATTCAGCAATATGTAGCTAGGCGATTCTATGTAAAACTATATCTCTTTCACCTGGTTATTTTTTTATTTCAAACAAGAGACGCATTTACAACTTTATTATTAGAGTAGGTATTTACTTTAGTAAGTTGATTCGTAAGAGCTAAAAATAATTACAAAGAACTTCAATCTAATTATGGAATACTATTCGAATACAATATTTTTTAATATTATAGCAATATAAAGGGTCAAATAAAATTACATATGTATTTATTTATCTTAAGCTTTGTCCCATGCCCATACTAGGAATTTCTCCTGTATCTTGAGTGCTTTTTCATAGGAAAGTACGTAGACATTAGAAACTCACAACATACACAATAAATCTCAAACTGTGGCCATTTTTTTTATTGGTCGCCTCAACATTATGCCGGATAACCATTAAAAACAATTAAGTCCACACGATTTTACATTAACGAATTTATTAAATAAATACTAAAACTGATTTAAAGTACGTTTTAAGGTACCCACCATAAAAGTAGCTACCAAAAGAAAAAAAACATGACAACTAAAAATTACGATTCCCTAGTAACCACACTAGTAACGCATGACCCGGTTACCGGAGCGAATTGACTATGGTGATGTATTGTGTGCAACTCTTGTTACACTTTTTTAACTTAGTGATAGTGTACTTAATCGTTGTTCTAAATAATTAAAATGTTTTAAAATATGAATTTGTTTTATTATCCGCTACTTATGTGAGTTTTGTAATTAAATTAAATTGTGTAACATGTGACTTGCATTTGTCTTAAAAATCAGGTAGGTAAGTTTGTTTGGTCTTAATTATTTTGGTTATAGGTACCTAACCTAAACACTTGCAACGCTAAATAAACAAGGTCTTTGGTATAGATCGTTTCTTGTGAAAGTAGCCAGACGGGTACCTAATAAGTAGGTAAGGTAGTAGGATCTTCCTACGCTCACAATCACATCAAGACTGTCAAGACATCAACATTAAACTTAGTTACATAACGAAGAACTAGTTTTAAAAAATAGCTTCGTTCAGAAAAAAGTGTTTTTGATAAAATTCTTAAATGGATATTTGGCCTTTAGCAGCTTAATTTGGTTGGTTCTAAGAATATTACGTGATTCCACCCACGCTCGGCACATGATTGACCATGTCAATGGTCGCGTTAACGCACGACAACTTTTTAACTTAACTGTTTCTACCTACATATCTACATGTTCGACAAATGTTTTGCCTTTTACAAGATCCCATAAAACATTCATTGGTTAGGTTAGTACCTATTTTACGTGCCATAGCCGCCGCTGTGTGTGTTAATCGCATCGAATTCTCATATTTTATTAACCTGACGTCAATTCAATGTTCAATTTTTAGAGCTTCTACGTGGTTACAATACAAACGTAGGCTCCGTGTATTAAACACGGAGCCTACGTTTGTATGTAACTATAGATAAGTAGGTATGTGGGTAGACACGACATGCCTACCTACCTACTGCTTGTAATTCCGTAATCGACTCTCACTCGTTTGGTTGAAGCGAAATATTATTTGTCGTAAAATATATTATCGATTTCTGAGATCTGATGGTTGTTCCACTGTATTTACTCGGTTTATTTTGGTGATTATCAGAATGGTATCGTTAACATGAAAGTTCTCATTGTAGACTTTCGAACACCGATGTATTTTGGGCGTAACTGACGAATACCTACAACTGTGGTGGCGTTCTTGTGGAGAAACTTAATAACATCGCAATTTGACGTATTTTTGTGTGTTTGGCTGGTTTCCATTAGCGAAGTCTATCGCGTATGTAAGTACCGCTGGGCACTGTGGAAAGTCTTTTGTGCCTTACCAAGAGCTCTTAACGCAATCCAGTTTAGGCTGTGGCAAAGAGAGGTATACAAGTCGTCTAGCGCCATGTCATTCCCACAGCCTAAACTGGATCGCGTTAAGAGTTCATGGTAGGCCACCTGTTAGTTGAATGGCTTTAGCTTTACAACCCGTCACGATCTCTGTTTCTGCGAATATTACCCGTATGTAATGCGATTTATATGTATTAAAAATGTAAATTTTATACTCCTATGTGGCTGAATCTCCTAGTATAAATACTTTCAGTTGTAACTGTAGTACCTAGGTACATAAGACATTTTTCGATAGCTACTACCTAAATATGTATTTAAGTACCTAGCTTGAAGAAGTCGGTTATTTCTGTGTATTATTTATTACCTACTTGTCTTATAAACGCAAGGAAAACATAGTGTAAGCGTTATTGAAATATTGACATTTCCTTTTCTGCCTTTAGTCGTAAAAGTGTGGCCTTTGCAGGACAAAGCTTTATTTACGTAGGTACAATACCTGTGATACAAAATAAAAGAAACCTTAATCCTCATAAAGACAATGGTATAAACAGCAGCTTTCGTTTCGATAAAATGATTAGATAAAAAATTAAAAACAGCCAGTCATCAGCACGCTCATTCGTCTAGCTTAATTGCTCTTGCTTGTGTTTCATTCAATAGAAATGATTCATAAGGCAACATATCCTACGTAGGAGGTACTTACCTAGGTAGGCCATGTTGTGTACCTAGTCCTGAACCTTTCCTGGAACATCTCTTTAGTTGGTAGGTATTTGAAAAAAATATGAATTTCTTCCGAAGTTCAAAATAAGCTAAATTATGATTAACTTTTTTCAACTTTTTGATCACTTCCTGAAAGCGTAAAAGGGTTTACTCGCAAAATTGAAATCCCGAGTGAGTACAAAGGAACGGTTCCAAAAACAGTTAGGTCGTTCCCTCGTCATAATTTTCTTGCTATTGTTTAAAGGACAATTAAATAGTAACATTCCGAGTACAGAGTTCATAAAGTTATAATCAAAATAATGTAGGATGAAATACCCTCTCCAAGAAAACGAATAAGTTTCATAACTTTTTGTATCTTTCCTTTTATCAATAGTTGGCTATTATCAAAACGTACGAAATAGATAGACTGTGACTCACTTTCACTTTTGCAACATTAGCGCGGCGTTGATGCTAGGTAGATGTAATACCTACGTACCTACTTACGTAGTGATTGTATAAAATATCAAAGCTCACAATCTCACTTCGGGGCAACAGCACAGTTTATAGCCAATTCGATCCCTCCGTAACTGAACAAAGGGGTTCATCCAATGATCCAACAATGCGTATTCGTTTCAATTAACATCCTCTTCAACGTTTCGATAGGGCGCAATAAAAAGCGTTTCGAGTATAAAGGCCATAGCGTGGTCGCGGGCGCAGGTGTTCGATTCGCATACGAGCGTGCCATAGAGAGCGAGTTCCTCGTAGTGCGATTATATTCGGCGTTCTCGGAATCCCTTACCTGCGTCTGCGCAGCTTTCACAACCATCTGCCGGCTGTCATTGGCGCGAACGCGCTCTCGTAGCGCAGCTGCCACCCATTGAATAAGCATAAGCCCCCAATTTATAAAGTTGATTTATTTCATACAGTTTAGCGCAATTAGACGGCTTTTCGTTGTTCCCGTGGGATTAACGTCTGTTGTAGTGGATGCAGATGGTAACGGTTTAAAAATATATTCGGTATTATTATTCTGAAGCACTGTTTAGAAATGCGTGAGCACTGGAGCACTGTCTTGCAACGGTCTACAAGTATGTCAAGTTGTGTAAAATGATGGTTCTGGATAATAATGAGGTGTTTCAAATAAGGCCCATTCATGGCTCAAATCTTGCATGTTCTATACTTAGAACATGTTTTATGCTGAGTATATCACCAAAAACAGCAAATATTGTTTCATCTTTTACTTTGGAACGCTAAGCTGACCCCTTAGAAATGGTTCCATTTAAATATGACAAAGTTTACCGTGCCGCCATGTTCAGAACGAAAATCTGAACCAAGTATTTATTTAGGGAGGTCATTCTGTTTCGTAGAATTTGGCCGGCACACTCCGATTTCAATTTCACAGTGAATACCGTTGTTCTCGGTACTTCTTTATTAGACGCGAAAGAGTTGGGTTGAATAAACATATTCGCAGAATTAATACCGATAGGTATGCTTTATCACTCATATATGGTACTGGTTAACTTTAACGATAAGTTCATACTACCCAGTAAAGATAACGGTATTTCTCAATGAGGTACAGATTCTGATGGATACAAAAAAATAACAGTTCCGGCTCGTACATTATTGCTAGAAAGTTTAGGACAATATTGAGCGGTTTTCGCAGAACTGCCTATTCAGGCCGGTCACATGCCCCGATTTCCGGGAAATTTCGGTATGTCTGTGCTACAATCAGCATTGCAAATAACGAGTCCCGAGAAATCCAAAACTATGCTTCTGAACGTCTTCGTAGAATTGATTGTAATTTTCTATCATATTCCTGGACAAATCGAAGCCCAACCAGGCCGAATCAAAGCCTTGGCACACAAATAAATAGGTCCAATGGGATAGATAGTAATTTAAATAAAACTGACAAAAAGTACCAAGGGTTTTTGTATGACAAAGAAACTTGGGGTATAAGTTATGGTTTTCTGTCAAGCTTTTTAATCTATAGCCCCTTGTAAGCCACTGGGAAGTTTTCTTCCCACAACCTGTCATTAGTGTCAAATTTCGGAAAAGCCAACGGGAAGTTTTCTTCCCAGTGACAGTTGAGAACTGTCACTTTGACAAGACAGACATTTGACAGGTCTGATATTATTGGATGTTTAGGCTTACCAGTGGATAGTCAATTATTGAGAAAGTGTGTATGTAGATATGAAATCGAAAGGTCAGTTGGGTACTTAACGGGATTGAACCCGCAACCTCGTGCTTGTAAAGCTTTAACCTTCAGGCCATGGTCATCACGATGAAAATTATTTATGAACTTTTCGGTGACCTCTTTTTAGGTTGAACAGGGTATTTTATAAACATTAATTGAAGTACACTAAACTACTTTTAATCCACCCTCCACGCGTTAGGTACCCATGTAAGCTGATAAGTGGAAAACGTATTTAAGTCGTCCATTTATAGTTGATTTACTCGTTGAGTAGTAGGTAATCATCGATTTAACATGAATAACAATAAAAATGCAAATAGCGTTCCGTAACGAAAGAAATATCGGATCCACTTTGTTGTGGAATTTTAAAATAAAACGTGGCGCTTGTGCCAACACAGTAATACGCTTAATTTTATGGTTGTTTAGCCATGTAATTGTTATATTTCTAGGAACAGAGACGATCTATGTGTGTGGTTTCTAGTACTTAAGCTATAATACTCGCTAATGTTATTCAGTGTTCACTCAGCTGCGGCGTATCCAAATAATGATCAAACATTATGTTGAAGTTAATTGAATAAAAAAACTCTTATTGGTTATAAAATAGCCGAAATAATTTTGGTAATAGTAATAGTAAAATTACTACTAACTAGTGTGAAACTGAAACGTTTTATCAATCTTTTCATTAAAACTGAACTGATTTTAAAGTAAAACCTACTTGTTATGTTATAATGTTATTGGATAAAGTAGCCAAAAATGATGATGAATATTTAAAGCTATCAGAAATGGATTTAAATATAGTTTTCTGAAATTCACGCTTTGTAAATGCAAACAATAGCTTTACATTATACATTATAATAGAGTTACATAAGTACGTATACCATATTCAGTATCGAGCTATTGTATGGGTTCATAAGGGTTCGAGCCATAATAAGTTGTTCTAGGAAAAACACATCGTAAACATCACTACTCGTTATTGTATTGTATATAGGACGGCGCAAATAAACAAACAGACCAAGGATTCAATGGAAATATTATAATTTATCAATTTCAATACGTAATTAGTAATTATATTTAGTTACAATGGGGTAACTGTTTTCACATAATCAAACATTTTGAACGGTTTCTCTACACGACCGATTTTAATATCCAAATCTCCCTTACAAATATATTTTAATGTCTTTGCTTACAAAGTAAGTCGCATATTGTAAATCGGCTCTGATAATGTAGTACCTACCAGCTACCTAACAAAACAGTAATCAATTCAGCTTCTTTCGTCAAATAAATTAATACGATATAGGTACGATGTCACGAGCGGTACTTATCAAAAGAAAACTGTCGGTTATTCACAAATTAGTAATTCCAATGAGAGATTTTATGATATTTACTCATTACTATCGTGCGTTACAGTTAAACCATACAGTTATGTAATTAACTAGAAATAACGGAACAATATACATAGTTAATATTCATATCACCTATAGTTTGATTATTAATTCGAGTCAGTAAAATGACAATTGCAACTGTCACTGATACATACAAAATGAAACAAACCAGGAACATTGGAAATGTCATTTTACTGACTCGAATTAATAATCGTATTTTAGCTAGAGTTAAGCGTTTTCATATCGTGAAGAGAGTGAAAGTATTACTTTTTTAATGATCGTAATTTCATAGCGTAATATTGTCGAGTTGTAAGGTTCTCGTTTCAATAACAATAAGTGTTTAAATTCATTTGCAGTTTTACGTTTATCATGCAAGCAACAATGCTTTTATCAATACAAAAGTTAAGAGATGTTCCACGGAAATAGCTTCATAAGCAAGAGTGGATCACTTATAACAAAATCGTCGAGGTCAATAAATTGTGACTAAAATCAGGGAGGGGAACCTGGAGTACATCTCAGAACAATAACTTATTGTTCTGAGGAGTACATTCCCAGCTACATAGAGTAGAAAACCATAAAGTACCTAGTTCGTTGCGGGAATGTTCCAAGAAGGTAGGTAATTGATGAAAAACGGTGGGTTTTAGGTAGTACGAGTCTAACAGTCCTTTCTGCTACTCCCGGATTTTCTGGAAATCATTTGATGATTTCACAATAAGTAATCCTAAAACTTTTACGGTAGACTGGGAAAGGGTTATAGATTTTTTTTTGTGAGTAAACCAAATTAAACGCAGACGAAGTCACAGGGAAAATTTAGTACTCAATCTATAAAAAGAAGTGTTTGACGTAACGAGCGAAAATGACCGGTATTAACTTTTCTTAGAACTCTGTCGTAATGAAAACCTTAGTGGAATATTATTTATTACGAAAACTGAAATTGGAATTCTTTTTCGATATTCCGAGTATTAGAATTCATTATCTACAAGTAAATGTTATTCTTTACATGGACTCCGGAGTTGTACTTACTTCTTAGACTTCGCATTTATTGTACACCTACCTTCAAGGAATAGGTCCGTACTGGTCCGTAATACTCTTTGTGGATATTATCTAAAGCCCAAAGGACATTCAATACTTTGTCTCTTGGAACTCAGTTCTTGCAGCCTTTACTTTGTATTGTTACTAAGAGGTTTTCTTGAAATTCTCAGTCATGTGACGGTATCTTTCTTAGAACCGCTGCCTACAGTATCTATATGTATAGAGGTAGTTAGCTAAATATGTAAGTGTGTAGATACGTCTGCCTGGTGTGAAGTAGAATAATACTTTTCTTTATCTACTATTACGTTGAAAATGCAATGATTAATGTTACGCCTAAGTCAGATGATTCATTTGTCCGATGCCCCCAACCCTACTTGATACTACCTACTCAAGGTATTATTCAAGTGTTGGTTTAAGTTACGCTTCATTGTACTTACGTTACAAATATACAAACAATAATCTAAGGTCTTCATTACAAGTTTATATTAAAGCACATCGAATTAAAAGGAATGCCATTTTATTTCGGGTTACCTAATGAGTTATGTTTTACGTGAGTCAATCGGCAAGCGTGCACAGTGATTCTGATTTCTCGTGAGACCCTTACAGTTTCTCTGGAATATAAAAAAGCCCACGTTCGTTTAGAAATAAAATAAGCTTTTGAGAAAATCACTTGCAAACAATCTAAACATTTCGTTGAAAATACTGAAGAGTGATGAGTATGTTTTCGTTTGTGAACATAAGCAAACAAAGTTACTGTAAATTCATTGCTATGCAATAATAATACCAAGTAAGTTGCTTGGAAGCGCAAAGATATAGTAGGTATAACTTTCTTGAGAATATACTGAAGTTCCAACTACTGAGAAATACTTAGACATTGTGGGGTTACAAGTTTACAACAATTCCGAGTATTTTAGTTCAGGCTCAAAGTTTAAACGAGATGTTTTTTTTTGTAATAATTCTGCTTTGATATTAAAATGAATACTGGTATTATTTTATAATTATACTTCACCATGCTAATTACCCACTTCTTTGGAGAGAGTTTCATAATAGGTTCAGGACTGTACTTAGAAAATGAAAACGTAGGTACCTTAATAATAAAATAAATAATTTATAGTTTCTTTGGCCGCCTGAAAGAAGTATTTAATAGCCTTTTATCAGGTGGTAATAAGGTGCGCGCCTTCAACGGCTGGGTCATGCCGGTATTGATGTACTTTTTCGGCATACTTACTCAAATGGACTCAAACAGAACTTGAGGCCCTGGATAGGAAGGTCCCTACATTGCTGACTGCATATCGCATGCATCACCCACGGTCCTGGGTTATGAGATTGTATATCCCACAAAGATGTGGAGGTCGAGGTTTTCTAAACGCTAAGACTCTCCACAATCGCGAGATATGCAATCTCAGGGAATATTTCCTAAAAACCGACGTGGGAATGCATCGAGATGTAGTGGCGGTGGACAAGGGCCTCACCCCGCTCTCCTTGGCTAAAGAGAACTGGGGCAAACCTGCGGTGCTTGACACTAATGATCGCATGGAGGTATGGCAAAGGAAGGAGCTTCACGGACGCTTTTTCCGGGCCCTACATGGATGTAGACATTTTTGCGTCCGTTGCCTGGCTACGATCTGGAGAACTCTTTGGAGAAACTGAAGGCTTTGTCTGTGCAATTATGGATGAATTTATGATGACAAATAACTACCGGATATAGTGGTGGTGGATCGATCAGAGCGGCGCGCAATGATTGTTGACATAACCGTTCCGCATGACGAGAACCTCGTGAAAGCTGAGAAAGATAAGCAATTCAAGTATCTTAATTTAGCTCACGAGGTTGTCGATATGTGGATGTGGACTCAGCGATCATTGTGCCGATAGTCGTGTCAGCCCATGGCTTAATTGCCAAGAGCCTCGACCAACATCTACGGAGGCTCTCGTTAGGCAGCTGGATCAAGGGGCTGATTCAGAGAGCAGATCTTCTGGACACGGCGCTTATTGTTAGGAGATTCCTTTCTCTGGAGCCCTGACCGCCGGTAGCTTGGACCCTGTTCCCGTTACCGGTGGGCCATTATTGTTTATATTTTTACTTTTTTATTTGTAGAAATATTTAAAAATGTAAAACATAAGGAGAAAAAATGAATAAAGAAGAAATAAAGATTTGTAGAATATTGGTTTCCGAGAAAGTTGTACTTAAATTAATTGGTACCTACAATACCACAAAGTATTGAACTTTGAACTTTGTTTTCTCTTTAATACCAATTATTGTAATGATTTATAAATTAAAATGTATAATATAAGTTAAACGTTTGTTTTGCAAGTATTTGTATCCGGTTTAAATCTCCGCTCTGTGTTCATAAAACATCACTACCATTTCTGGTTCACGCGAACGGACGTGATTTAATCATCATTCATCATAATTTTCAACAGCTCATCAAGTGACATTCCCGGCCAATTGTTGTTACTACGTATTTATGTGTCAAACCGGTGTGACGTATTCAAAACACACTTAATATGTGTACATAATAATTATTTCGGTGCAAGCGGGCAGGTCTAACTCAAGCGTAAATAAAAATGTGACTGGACGCTTGCAGGAAATTCGTCGCTATCAGTCTGACACACATTAATTAATTTAATTAAAGCATTCACATTATGAATGAAGTTGTGATAGTACGGTAGGTAATGATAAAGGGTCACTATTCTGTTCATTTCAATTTGTAATATAGTTAGCAAAACCATTTGGTCATAAATAATTTCTGCTGCTGGCTGTTCTAAAGATAGCGTGCAAAACGTGGCGCAGCATTCGATTCTAGAATATTGCTGCAATCCGGAAATAGTTGGTTCGTAATAAACGACAATAGTCGGTCGGATTGCTGTGTACTACCAACCGACACACTTTCACTTTGACCTCATATAGTGCGAGTTACGAGTATATTCAAGTAAATAATAAGCTAAAATAATTTGATATCCAAGCATTAGAAATATATTATGTAGAGATTACATAGTAAACGCTCTAGTCTAGACGGCTTATTGAAATCTATCACGGTTTTTAAACGATTTCTTTCGTTTGGAATTTATTAATATTCAAAGCAGATATAGTGTAGTCGTATATCAAGAGACGAACTTGGAATGTGTAAAAATAAAACATTGCCACACTGCGATGAAGTGACAAAGAGTGGTGTGAAGCTAACTTCCTGTTGACATCGCATCGTGCGTTGGAAGCGCTAATTGTGTTGGTAGCTTGTTCTCTTTTTAAAAATTCCTCAATTTTGCGAACAATCAAACGTTTGTATCCCCCTACCTGGACAAACATTCACTTCAAGCATCATTACCGTTTACTCAAAAGTTAAAAAATGGAAAACGAACATTGGCAATTTGGTAACAATACTAGGAACGGGTGTGTCAGAACGTTAAAATTATCGTCAGTTCTCTAGAAATAACCTAGCCCTCGTCCATACAGGTAAAACTGAGTCATCGCGGGGGTAAGGTTGGCGCGCGAGTGTTCTTCATTTTATTTATAATTCGACCTTGTAATATAAAGTATAAATACTTTCTCAGAACACGATGGAATCATGCAGAGGCATGTTTATATGTAATTATTTTAATTCGTACAGTCTGAAACACGGCGATGCGACGCGACAAGAACAAGAGACAAGATACTATAAATAAACGTAGACATTCTACTCGTAAGTTTTAAGTCTGCAAAATAAATGCAATATTGAAAGTGATAGTAATATAACAACGTTATAAAAAAGCTACGAACTGAAATATTATTATCATCACAAATTACTCAACCATTGTCAAATCATTTCTTTTTTAATTATATCGTCCAGCTTGCAGATATTCAATACTGCTGCTAAAAAAACAAAAACGTTGAAAAATATTTTGTTCTTTGATAAGTATTTATAAATATTCCATCAAGACTCTTGTGATCTCAAGTAGAAAAGTTCAAGATGCAATTATCGAATGCAAACAAGTTCTTCAAGTGTTTTGTTATTTTTCTCTGTTACTTCGTATTAATTGGTTTTGCACATTTCTAAGAACCTGTGATAATAAATAAACCGAGTTCATTTACCTATTCTCCTGGAATTTTTAATTTTGTTTCGTGTATTAAGCGCTGAGGTAGTAAACATATTTTCTTCTTCCTGCCCTTATCCCATTCTACTTGGGGTCGGCGCAACACGTTTTCTCCTTCCATTCTCCCCTATCAGACGTCACAGTATCATTTACTCCTTTTTCTTTCATATCATTCCTTAGACAATCCATCCATCTTTTCTTTGGCCTTCTTCTTCCTCTCCATCCATCAACATTCATACTCATCACTTTCTTAGTCACATGGGTGTCATCCCTCCTCATCACATGTCCATACCAAGATAGACGATTCCCTTTCATTTTTTCTGTAACAGGCGCCACTTTCAAACTTCCCCATATAAACTCATTCCTTACTTTATCCATTCTTGTCACTCCACACATCCATCTCAACATCCTCATCTCCGCTACATGCAATCGTAGTAAACATATTTGCAATCTTGAAATTCTTAAAGAAGCTAAAAATAACATGGCTCTTCTTCTGGTCTACTTCAATAAGAAGAGCCATGTTATTTTTTTTAACATAATTATGATAGTTTCTTGCATTATTTTCAGGTTCTGCCATTTAGGTTTTACATAGTCCATAATTAACACCATATATATCCGAGAACTCATAAATATTAAAATACCTTTGTGACACTTTCAAGTTTCAGGCAACGAACGTCCATAAATTTTCTTATCTTTAGAAGAAACATAATAACTAGAAGATCTTGTTTCCATCTCCGGTGCCTAGGTAAGAGCTTACAAACGTTATTTACTGCTAATTGACTCTGTAAAATGACCGCTTTTAGTTTATATTTCAATAGCCGTAACGGTAATATGTACAGTTATGTCTGATATTTATAACCCTCATATTTCTCTATTCATCTATTATTATTGAAATTAAACCTGTCAAGGTTTTACGATGTTGGAAACTGCTTTACATGGAAATTATATTGGAGAATTTACAGGTGTTTTTAATATAATTTCATAGCAATTAGGTACTAAAATCAGGCGTAGTAAAAACTACACAACGTCTTGAAAGGTAACCGCCTTTTGCTATCAATTATTGTTAGCGACGAATAATAATCGCATCAAGCAATTATGTAAATATGTATTAATTAGAAAGATTAGGCTAGTTTGAGCAATAAAACTATTGTTATTATATTTAATAAGGATTGGGTAAATGTAGAAATGTGCATTTTATAAGTACCTTCAAATATATTGATAATTTGTTTTGTTTTTTATTTTTCCCACCTGGTGTCTCTGCTGATGCCACAAAGTAAACCCATAGTAGGGTAAACATAAAAATGCACATTTTACATACACCGTCAAGTAAGTTGAGAAACTGTGTTGTCCCGAAAAGTAAGCAAAGTGATAGGTAGACGTAAAAAGTGTAAATTTTACAAATGCCCTCAAAAACAGTGATAAATAATTGTAATTCCAATTTTTGGCACTTGGTGTCTCTGCCTGTAGGTTGATGCAAAATTGGTTTTTTGTCATTTTTTGGTCTAAAAATTAAGGTTTTTTATAAGGTTTTTATGTAATTAGATAGACTAAGTTAACCCCTAGGCTATAAGATGAATTGTAAAGCAAAAGGGGAAGGTTTACCATAGAAAACTGCCAAATTAAGGTTCCCCATACAAAGTCGCATTAGTGCCGTGTGCAAAAATGGATTGCTCTGATTGGCTGAAAGAAAAAATGTTAGGGTCGTGTGCAAATTTTAAAGGATCTGATTGGTCAGAGCTCTGTATAAAAAAGGGGTAGTTTTCTATGGCATTCATTCCGAAAACCAGCAGTATTATAATAAACAAGAAGTAAGAAAGTACTCCGGAGTCTTATTAGCGCCGAACCTACGTTGAAGCCTTCAGTATCTACCGCCAGCGATCCTACAAGTTCAATAGTCTATAGTGGTCCTTCGAGAAGCCGGATCGGGTTCAAGAAAACTGAAGATGCCTTCTACAAGATCAGGATCAGTGCAGTCCAAGGCTACGGGAGAAAGTACTTCGTCGGTCGACGGGAGTGCAAGCACGCCAAGTGAAACTACAAGCGAGGCGACTACGAGCGCGTCAATTACAAGTCGGTCAACGCTCACTAGAAGATCGCCGCCGCCTAGCGTACGAGCCCACCAGTCGTCCATTCGTCAACAGAATACTGCCGGGAGGGAATCAGCATCGGGGGGAGCGACTCGCACCGCGCCCCTAGCCAGCACCGTGGAAGAGCAAGCTGAAGCGTCTGATCCCGCACGCCGAGAAGAAAGCCACAACACTACGCGGCAGAACCCAGATAGAAGTGTTGCTGTGAAGTTACGTCGAGATGAAGGAAGTGTACCGACGTCAATAGATGGGAGTCTGCAGCAGCCTCGCCCTAAGAAGCCGACCCGCGAAATAGACACGCAGTCCGTCCGCTCGTCGCATAGGAAGAGAGCAGAAGCGCAAGCAAAGTTAACAGTGGCACTAAGGGAATTGGAATTGGCAGAAGCGCGATCAAAAGTGGCTCAGGCTGAACTAGAACTAGCAACAGCAGAGTCAGAAGAAGAAGATGGTGCCGGAGAAGAGATGTACGAGCAAACTCAAGAAGTCGAGAGGTGGTTCATCCAATCTGGGGTCAAGCCTAGCAATGATAATAGGCCGACTGAAACTGAAGAAAAGAAGAGTGACATCCACGAGTTAGCCCAAGTCATCGTCAAGCTGTCAGAGAAGTCACGTGACGTCGCAACGCCGAAGCACTTCGAGCTCCCTCACTTCAGCGGGTCCTGTGAAGAATGGTTGCCGTTCAAGAGATCATATGAAGACGGGGCTGCCTCCTTCAGCGACGCACAGAACTTAGCGCGCCTCAGAAGAGCAATTCAAGGTGCAGCCAGAGAAGCCGTCCAGAGCCTACTGTTTACAGCTGAAGATCCACGCGAAGTACTCAAGGGATTAGAAGCCAGATTCGGAAGACCTGGGGCATTGGCACTGGCAGAACTAGAGAAGATGAAGAACCTGCCAAAGGTGGGCGAGAACCCAAGCGACATATGTGTGTTCGCAAGCAGAGTGAAGAACGCCGTCCAAACCATCAAGGCATTGAAGAAGTCGCAGTACCTCAGTTCTCCTGAAACATTGAAGGCCATAGTAGACAAGATGCCACCATCAATGAAATTCCGATGGTTCGCCTACCATAGAACCAGAAGGGAGGAAGAAATTCAAGAGTTGCTACTCATCGAAGCGTTTCTAGAAATAGAAAGCGACATGTGCGGGGACTTTGCTCCACCTGAAGTGTTTTCGGAGCAAAAGAAAGGGTCAAGAAAACCTGTACATACAGTGCAAGAAGTGTCTCAAGAAAAATATAAGAAGTCATGTCCGATCTGTGAAGAAGAGCATTTTGTGATAGAATGCAAGAAGTTTAAAGAAGCTAACATAGATGAAAAATGGGGCATTATCAAGAAGGCTAGACTATGCTTCAAGTGTCTTCGGTTCAAGCACTCAAGAATCAACTGCAAAGCTCCAGTCTGCAAGAAGTGTGGAAGATGGCATCATACTATCCTGCACTCTGAAAAACCACCAGAGTCAGCAGAAAAGGAAGAAGACAAGGAAAGCGCATCAGAAGAGACAGTCGCCTCGATCCACAACAGCAAAGGGGAAGAGAAAATTTATTTGAAGATGATTCCAGTGGATCTCTACGGACCGAAAGGCCACGCTCGCGTGCTGGCACTGCTAGATGAAGGCTCAACAGTCACACTCTTGGACGCATCAATAGCCAAGAAGATCGGAGCCGAGGGAAATAAAGAAACTCTCGCAATCGAAACAGTCGGCGGAAAAGTTATAAAGAAAGATAGTTCACAGAAGATCCAGTTGAAGATAAAAGGGGCTCATAGAAGAGACAAGAGGCCAATCATAGCAAGAACCATCGACGACCTGAAGCTTTTAGAGCAAAGTATAAGCAAGAACACGGTGAAGAATTGTCAGCATCTGAAGGCAATTGAAGAGCAACTTCTCTACGTCACAGAAAGACCCAAGCTGTTGATTGGTCAAGACAACTGGGGACTCATAGTTACAAGAAGACTGAAGAAAGGCAAGCCAGCCGATCCCGTGGCTTCTCTCACTAGCCTCGGGTGGGTGCTGCATGGATGTGAATCAGGGACGAATGCCATTGTAAACTTCATTCACCATGGCAAGTCTACAGTCGAAGAAGTCGAAGAGCAGAATTTAGAAGAGTTAGTAAGAGAGCACTTCCAGTTAGAATCGCTTGGGGTCCAGAATCGCTTGCCAACTAATGACAGCGATAGAAGAGCACTAGAAACCCTCGAGAAGACTACGAAGAGACTAGCCAGCGGTCGATTCGAGACGGGGCTCTTGTGGAAGAAAGAAGACGAGACCCTACCCAACAACTACAGACAAGCACTCCGTCGCCTAGTCAATATTGAAAAGAAGTTGGATCAAGATGAAGAAATCAAAGAGTCCTATGAGAAGCAGATCCAAAGCTTGATTGAAAAGGGATACGCAGAGAAGGTTCCAGAAACTGCGAATAAAAGAAGATTATTTTACTTACCACACTTTGCCGTCGTGCACCCAGTCAAGAAGAAGCCAAGAATAGTCTTCGACGCAGCTGCCAAGTATGAAGGAAAGAGCCTCAATGACGCCTTGTTATCGGGGCCAGACTTATTACAATCATTGTTCGGCGTGTTGCTGCGCTTCAGGGAAGGGCCAGTGGCTGTCATGGCTGATATCCAAGATATGTTTCTTCGAATCAAAGTAAGAGAAAGCGACCGAGATAGCCTCCGATTCCTGTGGCGTGGAAGTCAAAGAACGGGCAAGCCTGAAGAGTTTCGAATGTCTTCAATCATCTTCGGAGCAGCGTCATCACCGGCAACAGCAATATATGTGATGAATAAGAACGCAGAAGACTTTAAGAAGACTCATCCTGAAGCGGTGAAAGCAATAGAAAGAAATCATTACATGGATGACTATCTTCAGAGTTTTACAACCACAGCTGAAGCAAAGAAGATATCAAAAGAAGTAAAGGAAATTCACGCAGTGGCAAGCTTCCATTTGAAAGGCTGGGCCAGCAACGACGCGAAGGTTCTGTCAGAAGTAGAAGATACTAATAAAGAAGACTCCCTACAACTGACGAAAGAAGAGAAGACACTGGGGCTAAGATGGCTGGTGAAGGAGGACGCGCTAGCGTTCAATGTTGGTCTGCGCAATACATCGCAAGACCTACTAGAAGGAAGAAGAACTCCGACGAAGAGAGAAGTTACAAGCGCCGTGATGTCAACCTTTGATCCCATGGGCTTTGCGACGCCAGTCTTAATACAAGGAAAGAAATTAATTCAAGACATTTGGCGTACAAAAATTGGCTGGGATGAAATAATCAATGAAAACCAGAAAGAGACCTGGTTGAAGTACCTAGAAGAGGTGTCGGCGCTGATGAGACTTCGGATACCAAGATGCTTTTCACCCCGCAGTAGAAAAGGGCAACTGCACACATTCACCGACGCAAGTGAAGAAGCATACGCAGCGGTAGTCTACTGGAGGACGGTTGAACCTGGCGATAAGATTCACATCTCCATGATCGCCGGCAAAGCAAGAGTGACACCAACAAAACCAGTGTCAATTCCAAGGCTAGAACTACAAGCAGCCTTGCTTGGCACCAGGCTGGCAACCACAATAGAAAAGGAGATGGAACTTGAGGCAACAGCCCGCACCTACTGGACGGACTCCAGCACAGTACTTCAGTGGATCAAGGCAGAACCAAGAAGGTTTAAAACCTTTGTGGCCAACCGATTGGCAGAGATCGAGGAGCAGACCAAGCCCGAAGACTGGAGATGGGTACCTACTAAAGAAAACCCAGCAGACGACGCCACGAGGGGAACCCCGACTGAATTCGATTACAACGCAAGGTGGTTTCAAGGGCCGTCATTTCTCCGTCAACCAGAAGAAGAGTGGCCATACAAAGACTTTAAACCAGAGGGTACTATGTTGGAAGAAAAGAACAAGCAAAGAGTGACGGCGATAAAGGCTGAGGAGGTCTTACTCAACCTGGAGAGGTTCTCGAGCTGGGAGCGACTGCTGCGCGTGACGGCCAGAGTGGTTGCTTTCGCATGCCTCTTATTGAAGAAGACCCGTAAAGCAACCAACGCCGCCGTCCGTCAGAAGGAAGAGCCCTGGAGACCCCATAGAAGATCCCAGAAGAAGAAGACACAAATCGCCAAACTACCAGTCAGCAAAGAGAAGAAGAGGTTGTACCTGCCGCTAGAAGACGGACACTTAAGAAAAGCAGAAGAAATATTAATGAAAATAAGTCAGAATGACAGTTTCAAGTCAGATATAAGGAATTTAAAGGAAAAGAAGCCCTTGGAAAACGCAAGTCGGCTTAAGAAAATCGACGTCTACCTAAATGACGCCGATATCATTAAATTAAGAAGCAGAACAATGAAGTTTCAAGGCGAAGAAAGAAGAAAAATGAATCCTATCATACTAGATGGGAAACAGAAAATCACGCGTCTCATCATACAACACTATCACGAGAAGTTTCTTCACGGGAACACTGCCACAGTAATGAACGAGCTACGTCAGAAATATTGGATTCTAAGTTTAAGAGCGACCTTAAAGGCGGTTGCCCACAGCTGTCAGCGATGCAAGACAAAGAAGAGTTTGCCAGAAGTGCCCCCGACAGGAGACCTACCAAGCGAGAGATTGCAACATCATCAGTTCCCGTTCGCTTGCACTGCCGTTGATTACTTTGGGCCGATGCAGGTCACTATAGGGAGAAGAGTCGAGAAGCGCTGGGGGGCGCTATTCACTTGTCTTACAACCAGAGCCATTCACTTGGAGTTGGTACCCTCTCTCAGTACCAGCTCAATGATAATGGCACTGCGACGAATGGCAGCAAGAAGAGGAACCCCAAAAACCATATTCAGCGACAACGGAACCAATTTCGTTGGGGCAAGCAAGGAGCTAGAAGAGGCTGCGCAAGAAAGGGGCATCAAGTGGAAATTTATTCCCCCGGGAAGCCCAAACATGGGGGGCGCCTGGGAAAGACTCGTGCGCACAGTCAAGACTGCGCTGGCGGCAGTGCTCAACGAGAGAAACCCACCTGAAGAAGTACTTCATACTCTTATGACTGAGGTCGAACACATAGTAAACTCCAGACCTCTAACCCCAATCAGTATGGAACCAGAAGATGAAGAAAGTCTGACACCAAACCACTTTCTACTGGGAAGATCGTGTGGAGCAATGGCGCCGGGAGAATTCGACGACACAGAGTTGATTGGGAAGCCAAGCTGGAAAACTACCCAAAGGCTTGCTGACCACTTCTGGAAGAGATGGATCAACGAGTACCTACCGCTCTTGATGCCAAGGGCAATCAAAGGGAGGCAGACAACCGACCCGAGGGAAGGAGACATCGTGTTAATAGTCGACGCATCGCTACCCAGAAACTCATGGCCTCGAGGGGAAGTTATCAAGGCGTACCCTGGGCCAGATGGGAGAACCAGAGTGCTGGACGTGAGGACATCAGGCGGAGTGCTTCGGCGACCTACACGACGGGTCATCGTGCTAGTTCCCGCGGCTTCGTCGCTTCAAGAGGATGATGTGCTGCGCACCGTGGGGGAGAATGTTAGCGACGAATAATAATCGCATCAAGCAATTATGTAAATATGTATTAATTAGAAAGATTAGGCTAGTTTGAGCAATAAAACTATTGTTATTATATTTAATAAGGATTGGGTAAATGTAGAAATGTGCATTTTATAAGTACCTTCAAATATATTGATAATTTGTTTTGTTTTTTATTTTTCCCACCTGGTGTCTCTGCTGATGCCACAAAGTAAACCCATAGTAGGGTAAACATAAAAATGCACATTTTACATACACCGTCAAGTAAGTTGAGAAACTGTGTTGTCCCGAAAAGTAAGCAAAGTGATAGGTAGACGTAAAAAGTGTAAATTTTACAAATGCCCTCAAAAACAGTGATAAATAATTGTAATTCCAATTTTTGGCACTTGGTGTCTCTGCCTGTAGGTTGATGCAAAATTGGTTTTTTGTCATTTTTTGGTCTAAAAATTAAGGTTTTTTATAAGGTTTTTATGTAATTAGATAGACTAAGTTAACCCCTAGGCTATAAGATGAATTGTAAAGCAAAAGGGGAAGGTTTACCATAGAAAACTGCCAAATTAAGGTTCCCCATACAAAGTCGCATTAGTGCCGTGTGCAAAAATGGATTGCTCTGATTGGCTGAAAGAAAAAATGTTAGGCTCGTGTGCAAATTTTAAAGGATCTGATTGGTCAGAGCTCTGTATAAAAAAGGGGTAGTTTTCTATGGCATTCATTCCGAAAACCAGCAGTATTATAATAAACAAGAAGTAAGAAAGTACTCCGGAGTCTTATTAGCGCCGAACCTACGTTGAAGCCTTCAGTATCTACCGCCAGCGATCCTACAAGTTCAATAGTCTACAATTATATTAAATTCAATTCATAAGAAAGGCTCTCGAACATACTTGAACTCATTCAGTTCATTAATTCCTTCTAATTGACAAGTGTTTTCAATATTGATCACCGTATCTCTTTAATTTGTATAAGATATAGTGGACCCATGTGGCAAGATAACAGTTAGCTTATCAGATATTTCTTCTGAAGTGTTCAGGCAAATACAATTCCTTTACAAACATTTATTCAGTCACGCATTTTCCAACGTTTTACTTTTTGGCAAAATGAAAACTCTTGACGGTCGGAAATAATGGTGTTTTGCTCAGTTTTCATTGTTGGAGTTATTTTACGTTTTTCAGCGCTGAAAGATTGTTGTACCTCGAACAGGAAGTATTTGATAAATGAAGCATTCATATGAGAAGTTTTATTCAGCTGATGTTTGTGTATCTGTATTCTATACATATTTATTGAATGTCAGTGAGACTTGCAGCTCGTTGTATCAACAGTGACTGTATTTACACACGATGTTCTCGGAAGCCTCTGGCAGCTATAAATAACGCTCCAACATTATACATATTTTTGGGTAACAGCTGATATTGAAAACGTACGGTTAGAAGTGCGACCTGATGAGCGACATATGGACGTTCATCTTTCACATTTGAGTGAGATAAACAATACTTGCCATACAGATTGATGGGTGACAGAAAAAGAAGGACGTGAGTATACTGTAGCATAAGGATGAGTAGAATTATAAAACTATTATGTTGTGTAAAGGGTTTGAAAAGAGTAAGAGAAAATTTTTGTCTCTTGCTGTCTACTTTAAATAATGTTAACTGCCGTATATGTTTATATTCAGAGCACGATAATACAGTTCTTTCCGCGATTCTGGCCTTTGACATCGAGACTTGAGCGGCATTGCGGCGCCAACGAGCGCACAGGCGGCCACGGCCTGCTGATCTCCATCAACACTCACGGCTCCGTCGACCAACACTCGAGGAATTTCTTAATGGCCCTATGTAGAAAGTCAGCTCACGATCCGAGATAAACGCAAAACGTGCTTCAAGTTTTTTTTTTCACGGTCTTTATTGATGCGAGCTCCAAAATGATTGTGTTGGCCTCAATCTCGCAATTGATGGTGCGCTATAAAAGCTCTAATGCATCACTGACGTTCGACCGAGATCACATAAAAGACTTTGGCAATAACCATTCGGATTCAATGTAAGAGTTTAGCTGAGCAACCTTCGCGTGTTCCAAGAACTTCGCCGACCGGTCGGTTCGGCGTTGCGCTGCGGTTCCCGGAACGTCGACCCGTGGTAGTTTCGATTTTTAAAATAGATGCGTTCCGTTATACGTGATCCTATATAGAAGCTCCGATTTATGGGCAGTCAATTAGACGTTGTGTAATCTGTAAATAAGAGTGTCTATTTTTATCCAGAGCCCAGACCCGTTTCCGAGTGAAAGGGATTTCCTACTGTGAACTTGTAAAACAGGTTTAGGCGTTACGAACTTTCCTCCTTTGACGTTTCATTTCGTTTGAAATGAACTTCCATTTTGAGAGTTTAAGTATTTTACATACGACCTACCGCTTCATGATTGTAGGTATTACTACATTCATAAGTACGAATAAACATTTTTATTAACATTGTAAATGGCATAGTAGGAGACATGTCGATATTATGAGAAAATTAGTACAAGCCAACCTCTTATTCTATTGAAACTACGTTCTACTACTCTTAAGCCACCTCAAGGTCTCCCTGTTACAACAGAATTGCGGCCAACTGTACGTATTATAAGTGCCCATACATATCTACCTACGTACACAATGTTTACGTGGCATTACACCGCTGTATGTCTCTGAATAGTAGTAGCCTTAGAGGTGACCTAATCGTTTGCCTTCACCTTATTTACAGAAGTTTATCGACACAAATATTATCTGTTGCTACCAGTGCAAAGTCAATTAATGAATGCTCCATTGAGATAAAATAAAGAGTTGCTTGCTATTGGAACAAATTTGCAATTTATTTTTTAGGACAAACACGAAGCGGTTTTATGTTTGTATTAATTTCCCGAATGTGTAAAAAAAACCAACACAAGGACGAACGAGTCCCATCTAAAGGCGAAATGGCAAATTAAATCGCTGCCTCTAAAATATTCAACATAGCACTTTAAATATGCTCAGTATAGAGGCTGTTTTTGTGTGGCCGAAGTACAGATCAAAGCAGTATTTCAATCAGTTCGTTAGACGAAACTGACGAGCGGGTTCGCAGTAGTCCGCCATTGAAATTTAAACTAGCTTCTCTTCTGGGAAAGCGATGCAAGCGACTGTATCTTTTTCCATCGTTTTGTGTTAGTCAGTTCAGTCCTAGCCCAACAAAACATGAGATACCCACAGAGCAAAGCAAATTGGATACGCAGTTAACAGAATCCTGGTGGTCCCAAAACGAGCGTGTTTTTTTACTTCTACTGTTTATACTGCATAATCTTGTTGTAAAACTAACGCAACAATATCAGTATTTCTTGCTGATGTAGTTTATAACGTAATGTAAACAAGAAATAATAAAGCAGGTATAGTAAAATATATTCTGTGCATGTTCGAATCCTCATCGAGATAACAATCTGTTTTCTAATTTAGTTTTGCGTTATTCTGTGGGAGGTATACTTACTGAATCCATTAAAAACTTTAATGGCATATGTTGAATTTTGCAACCGACTTTCTCTGAGGAAACTAGTATGTGCACAACAACTCGCACAGTTAAAGTTGTTAGTATTTAATACGTTCTTGATTATCATGCATATGAATAAATATAGTTTCTTGGAAGCGCATCAATAACTTTGAAGTTTCCTAAGAGCCTGAGGTCAGAGGCGAACACTGCATAAAATTTAATAGCCGTGCATAATGTTGTGTATGCGTTGTTGGTCCTTCGGCGAACAATAACCCGTATGCAATTTTCAAAATGAGACAATGCAAAAAATAAATAAAAATGAAGTCATAATGCTGGCGATTTCTCATAACAACCCTTGGGTCGGAGGCTTCCAAGGATTAATTACGAGTTCCGAGTAGGCCCGCCACCGGGCCATTCGATTCTCGGTAAACTCGAATCGAAAAAGGAGCAAAAACGGACGCGGCGCGTTCTGAGAACACGCATACCTGCGCCCGCGCAGCCATCCCACCTTGTTCCGTCCGCCCGCCGATTCGAGAGAACTCACATTTTCCTAGTAGTTACTCTCCCCAGTAAAACAACATTTTCTCTTTTTCATATCGTGTAAACTGTAGCAAGCTACACCCGATGTATTGACGTAAGTACAAGACTGTTTACTAATTTGTTTAAGAGCACTTGGTCATGGGACGAATACGTAGCTTCTTACTTCTTACTTACCTATACTAAAACTTACTGTGTTCACTTCCAAAGCAGTTAGCACCTAACCTCTTGATAAAAGTGAATAACTTTTATCGCTGCAGAGTTTCCCCTTAAATTGCATTTTATGTAAATGCAATTTCCAAGCATTGATGATGCTAGACTTATGATTGTAGTTTATCATATTTCAGAAATCAGATTTAAATACCGCATTTAATATTGATAAGTTCTGGGAAACTAACAATGTGCGAGTTCGATGGTCGCTTCAAGAAAATGTATTCGTAACTAGAAGCTAGCGTATCCACGGAAATGGTTTATGCAAATACGAAAGTATGTTTCGTAAACACCAAAGTGTATAAGAAACACACCAATGTTTCTTATAACATACTTGCCTTTACTTGTTTCATTTGTAAAGAAATAGAATGTCACATAGCCACGAGTAGTTATCTCATCCCTCATCTCCTCCATTGCCGATAGCGTAATTTAATTGGTTGAAATGGAATGTTATCTTTTGCCTCGCAATATGACACGTTTCTCAATGCTCTAGTTAATAGGAAAAGCGATTTTCCATTTTCCGACGCTAATGGATTTTAACCGCAAATTGTTAATTTCGTTCGAATCCGGTACATTAAGTATATTGCCTTCATTAATTTGCTATGTTTGCGAAACGGTACGTTTAGTTTTTAAGTGCTTATATTATTCAGAAATATTCAGACGATTCGCTTAATTAAGCGTTTGATATCCATTCATGGTATGCCTTTGGTAATTAATTAAAACAACAATTTTAACTGTTGTACCTACCTACAAATAATTAAAAAGTTGTAAAAATAAGAAATACTAGTAACTTTTAAACAAATAGTAGTATAAAAGTTGTTTGTAGTTGTACACATTCTACACAAAAATGCAATTACTAATTACAACCTCAACTATAACAATACTAGTAGTAGAAAATTTTTATCGAACGTAACGTGATAATGAACGCACTCATTAACATACATTAATATGTAGGCAGCAAGCAAAGAAACGTGGAATAAAATATTGGATTAATTTACATACTTCTACTCGAAGGACAGAAGATTAATAAACTGTATACATTGAAAATTAAGTAGTTGTATTTAGACTATCATGGAAACATTTTCATACATAAATCCGAATCAATGTGCTAGAAATGAATTTCAAACCAAAAGTATCGGTCCTGTCTGTGATTTATATTATGTTTTGTTTATAGCGGTATCGTAAAACTTTATCTATTTTGGCGCCCAACGTGTTAGCAAAATATTAGCATTTATATTCGATAACAGAACTTTTCTTAACTTGTATTGATATTCGAGTAACGAAAATAAAAGTATTTCTTCTTTTACGTTTTGCAGCAGCGGTGTGAAACTATTTTGGCGCCCAACATGGGATGCAATTTTCCTCTGTATTACATCTGTTTATTCGATATAAAGTACGAAAATAAGCTCTTTGATCACCCCTGTAAACAGAAATATTAGCTGTCGTCTTTCATCCATGTAATGGGCTTAGTGCGGAGTTGCCCCCTGAACTTTTGACGTAGGACACTACGTAAGAGGCTATTGATGTAATTTGATCATGTGGTGTAAATGAGTATAAAGGAGGAATTGCGATTAACCCTATAACAAACGACGTCAACATCAAAACAGTATCGTAATCAACATTTTTCCATGGCTCTCAATCAATGACAATTGAAGTGTTGCTACAAGGATTCTACGAATCATATCATCGTCACAGTACATTAACCGGTAACAATAGACTCGGCTCCTTTTAGCTTTAAAATAGCAACAAAAAATACATTGTTTCCCTTTGAGGATAAACAAAGGCCGCGAAGATTCCCTGTAAACGATTTAACAGCTTGATGTTCCCGGTAAAATGTGGACAATGGGATTGTTAACAATAACATTGATTTGAACTAAGTGCTGTCAACAATCTTGCGACTGGCGAGGCCGCTGCCGAGTGGGTGTTTGGTAAAGTGGTTGCTACGTAGTACATACCTATGTGGAAATCTACTAAAGTATGTTATACATCGAAAGAATACAGCGTAAACGAACAGTCCAGCGATAATCTAGCCTTCTTGTTTTACGGTAACTCATTAGAAGTAATCCTAATGTGTTTCTTAGAAGCCAATTAGCAAATCTGGTTAAGAAAAAACAAATTCCTTGAAATAAATTAAGCTGCCTTCATGGTAATGCTGATTGGTGGTTAATTGATGCTGTCAAATTAAAATTGCGTGGTATAGCAACAAAACCGGAAATAATTAAGTTGGCTATTCAAATCTTGGATAATTCGCATGTTATGTATTGTAATTATGTAAAATCTGCAATAATTTCCTTAAAGAATTTACGACCTGATCGTTCATTCTAAGGAAACGTTATATCGTAGCGTGCTAGCACGATAATTGTTTTCAAATGAAGCGATTCACCGCCAGGCGAGGTGTCATTAACACAGTCAGCACGCTTGTGCATAAACATCATTTTATTTATACCATTTCCTACATGCATTACGTTATGTCTGTATTACATCACTGTAATTAAGATAGACTGAATTGCTAACCTAGTTACAGGCGCAATCATTCCTGTAGAACAAAATTTTAGTGGGTAGTTCGATTTTCTCAAAACTTACGTAAAAAAATTCCAAATGACACTGACTATTTGGACGACATAATAATTTTTGCACAAGAGATAAAGTAACAAAAACAGCACAAAATGAATGATCATTTGTTTTTATATGGCAAGAGATTACGTCATTCATTAATATAATCTACGCGTTTATCATTGAGAACGCATTGACCCCGAAGCCTATGTGATAATGATAACAGCTGGCGCCGTTTCATATTTTGTGTGGTCTACATGTGGTTTGCAGACTTAAACAAATTTACTTTCTCGCTGACGTATGAATAGCATTGAAGGAAAATGAAAATTCACTGTGGAAAACCGTTTCATTCAACATTTTCAAAGTTCTCACCTGGTAGTTTAACCACCATTGGAGGTGTTCGTGGTCGGTTGGGATCCAATGTAAACGCCTTAGGTAACAACAAACACGGAAACACAAAGGCCCACTTATAATTACTTATATTTCCTCAAATCCACTTTATGGCCGTTTCGTTTCTCAGTAAAACTCTTTATAAGCAGTTTCGTAGAAACCGACTGCACTGGAGAAATTAATTTGCAGAAATCGACGTCGCTGACGGCAGTCCGTCCGCGTGCCTCGACAGAAACGCTTTCTAAGTACGCGCACATTCAATTTCACTCATCGGTCGGTGTTTATCACAGATAACGATATCGCGGCGGGAGGTGAAAGTTCGGCGAGGTGGGTCGCCTCGGCGTGACAATCCTCTTTCGTGTACAAAAGCGTACTGAGCGAGCGGCGGAGCCGGCACGCGGCGCGCACCGAAGCGAGTGAAGTAAACACGCGTGGCGGGCGGAGCGCGGCTCAGCGGGGGGACTGGCATGTGAATGTGCGACCGAGACCGAGCGGGCTCGCTCCGAGCGTACTTGCCGACGAGCCGCCACTTCCCAGAACTACCAACCTTGGCACTTCCACGAAATAACTCAAGGCATTGTCACTAATTTATAAAACTTATGGTCTTCCGTCCAAGGCTTGCGACCAGGCACCGGCTGGCTCCGCCGTGAAAGCTAGTGACTGACTGACTGGCGGTAAGACGTACATCAGGTACTGTTGACCCCGATGACCGGCGCACGACGTTGAATTAGGTAACTTGTGGTATCTATCTATCCATCAATCAAAGTGCGAGCTCGGCCCCCTACCTTCACCAGACATGTTGGTAATAAACGTTGGAAAGTTCATTCACTTCTTGTTCTATTTTTTGTCGACAAACACACCTACTCCACTATGAATACAGGTAGATTTTGAATGAATTGAAGTGTTATCAACCTCTTTCAAAACTGTTACAGTAGAGTATCCTTCATTATCTAAGTATAACAAAAAGATTATAAATTTTACAAGAAATGTAGGTAAGGACACTTAATAATATAGATTAGAGTTACTTAGAAACTGAACTTGAAAGAGAAATAGGTGACGCTAGAGTCATCTTTTGTTCAGTGTAACAACTTGAAACTACAAAACATATTTTTCCGAACAAGAACGACAGGTTATGAACAAAACGATTAAAATAGAGATGAATATTGGAAAACTGTAAAATTCGGGAAATCATTGATTTTTCGCGCTAACGAACGTAGGGTCATTTCGCCTGTTTGCGTCCATTTAGTGCAGTTGCCAAGTTTGAAGGAGAAAATAAAAATGTTGCAACACCAGTTTCAATAAAAAAAATATGTAAATGCGTTCGTTATATAGTCTATTTTAATATCAGCCTTCAGTTTTGTTCGAAACTTCTCGTATTTTTTTTATAAACAGAAAAATGTCAAAATTAGGCGTTTTACCCAGTTTGCGTCCAAAAAATCCAAATTGCGTCCACCCGTGGACCATTTCGCGTCCATCACTTTAGAGAAGGAATATAGAGGTGATCAGAGGTGATATTGTTTAGACAATTTAAAGGAAGATTGGATTTTAACAATTTCTTTATTTAATAAAAAAAACATAATTATCATTATAAAAATAAAATAAAAATCTTGTTTATTCTTCTCAACATCGATAGAATTTAAAATAAAAAAATAACCATACATTGGTTCTGGTCCCGGTTTCTTTACTCCAGGCACACCCAGGGTAGGGCGGTAGGGACTGTCAGCGGGGAAAACACCGCGCCGTCGACCCGGACATGGTCCATGGTCGGACAGCGAGTCAACCATTACTCGCCGCCTGCATGCCCGCGCCTACGGTGGCCAGAGATCGTCTGCCGACGTCCGACGGTGTGGGCGCCTACCACCGCGGCTGGGGTGGAGGGAGGACGCTATCCTCTCCCTCACGCGACCCGCCTCCTCCTTCGCGAGCTTGACTGCTTCGCAGAAGGAGGCTACCGCTTTCCACTCAAACTCGCCCCGCAGCATGGCCTCGACCAATACCGGGCGCGAGAGGTCTTCGCCTATCGCCGCCGAGAGGACACGGCGGTGCTCTGGCCAAGCGGGGCAGTCCTGCACCGTATGCTCCACCGTTTCCTCCGGGCGATCCTCGCTGTGGTGACTCCCAGGCGTTTTTTCCTTTCCCATCAGACACAGGTACCTCCCGAAACTTCCGTGTACGGTGAGGACCTGCGTCATGCGGTACGTCAGGACGCCGTGACGCCTATATCCAGCCACTGCTCAAAGAGGGGTCTTACCCGCTGACGCGCTGGAGGGCAGTCACCTCCAGACTTCGTTGCACTAGTAAACCTTGAATTTTAATCTCATAGTCCTAATCAAAACTGTACTACCTATTCATTTCAAATTATTAAAAAAATATGAATAAAATATGTTTATGCTATCATTTTTATTTATTGAAAAAATGGACGCAATTTGCTATATAATATTATTCAATGCAGGTTTAGTTTGCGTCCACGTGTAATCGATATTGTCTATCTTTTACTACAATCATAATAATGTGGACGCAAATTGGCAGTTACAATTACATACTATAAGTGTTAAAATAAACAAAAATCCAATTTCTCTTTCATATTTTAATCATATAAAAATAAACAATTAGAAAAAACATAAATAGACGAGTTCGCGTCCACTGTGGACGCAAAGTGCACATTTTATAAATTCGGTGTTGTAATTCGCGTCCACCTTATTTTAACTGTTAACTTTAAAAAAAACAAGCAAATTCATAATTCATATTATTCGTTTTTCCATTATTAATGTCTACAAATAGCTATGTTTCCTAAAATTCACATAAAACAATAAAATCTTTACCGTTAAACGCGCCACTGCACACTATTTTTTTTTTACATCCCGCGCGTTTTCGCTCTGCTGTTGAACAACCCGGGACTAAATATTTTTTCTAAACAGGATTAGCGGGGCGGATGGAACTTTTGTCTATGTTATCGTGTCTCTTATACGTTGAGGTATAGGCGGTCATGTCTTTTCATGTCATTAGAGTAAGAATATACTTATTTTCGAGCATTTTTAAAGGGAGATCCGTAAAATGGACGCGAACCGGACTATGGACGCGAACAGGCGAACTTACCCTAGTTACCCTAGGAACGACATTATTTTGTAGTAGTACCAGTATATCACGTAGGTACAAAATATAATTTGCATGCCAAAAACCATGTAGGTTCTATGATGGCCTGATATAAATAGAGTTCTCATTGCTTTTAGCGAGAAGTCAAATAACAATTTCATTTACTTACGTGACTGCGTGACTCTACTACTAAATAGACCCAAACTCAACATTCACACTTTTTTCACCCCAACCTATAGTGTCACATGATTTACGTGCATTAAAAGTGACATATATGAAACATCTGCTGCTATTTCTGTAAGAATAGATCTATGAATATGATGAGCAAGAGATGTATAATATAGTTAGTGACGTCAATAACAATGGGTGATTTCGTCTCCAGAGTAGGGCAAGTAATCAATAATGCTGGAGATAATCGAGCATTCCTCGAAAGGCAATGCGTGTGACATGCGCCACACTTCTACGAAAGAGTACTCTTCACAGTATATGTAAGTATAGACGGCGACAAAACGGTTCATGTAAATGCAAATAGGACATTATTTCGTAAAAAAATCTTTTTTTAACTTACCTCCCTTTACTCTAATTTCAGGTATCTGACTGCTATCAAAATTCAATTAGGGGCGCGCTTACAAAAATATTCACATTCAAAACAATATACAAGTATTTTTATCTAAAGACTGTCTGCGGTATCCGCATTATAAATTCGATTGTAATAAAAGCAGCTTTGTAAGTAACCAATTTTAAATCACAATCAATATGAAATGATGTAGGTACCTACTTACATCAATTTCGTGAAAGGTTAAAACAAATTGGTATGATATTTCAATTTTGATGACGACACGATAAAATCGAGCCATCAAAGTAAATTGAGCTTCTGTTTTTTGTGATTGCATAAGTCATTCATCGTTGTTACGCTGCCGATGGCGCTGCCGATGCCGCTGGCATGACATGTGAATGACCTACATTATTAATTAAACTTTTGTCGTCGAATGTCCGTCGTATACAGTCGTGGACAGATGTCGTGCACGTGTGCTTGTGTGGGTGCACCGAACGCCGCCATATTTCGACAATAGTGGTTCGGATCATAAACTTAAGAGCTATTCGTGTTTGCTACTTAATGTCCCTTTTAATACTTATTTGGCGCCATTTATGTTTCAGTGGCAGAGCAGACATGTTTGGATTCGAAGTCGGAACTGTTACGATGTCAAAATATTTAAAGAGCTTGTTCTCCATCAATGAAACTGAACCAGATTAGCACATTTAAATGGCTTTATTGAGCTGTCATTACTCATTATTTACATGCTACAGCAATATTATTGACGTGAAAACTTCTTAAGCGGCGTTGTAAACTTTTTTGTAATGGGTAAAAAAGGTAAAACTCGCGTCAGGGTCACGTGAACCTGATCTAAAAGGCGTAAGACGTAATTTGAATAAGCGCCATCTATCGCTCTCAGCGTGAATCACGTAGAAACGTAAAAATGAAGAGGCAAACGATAGCTTGCATTTTAATCGTGCAACGCCATCTATCGAGCATATATGAAAACATTTGTGATTTGACACTTGTACGACACTATAACAAGATGTAACAAAATTCGTTAATTTCATATCTGTACCACTCCAGTTTTAAAATACATAATTATAACTCAGTAATAAAAAAGTTTTCACTTCTACCGGCACTCCTGGAGTGCAAACCCGTCGTCTTTTTTTATTTAAGTTGCAAGTTTTAAAAAAAAATTGTTAGTAAAGTCGTCAAATGTGTCCTCCCACCTGGGTGGAGCAGAAGAGATTGTCAGACTAGTACTGACTAAAGTCCACCATATTCCTTCAATGGGGATGGCAACTGGGACACCAATGGCTCTAATATAGCTAGTTCCAAGCATCGTTAATGGTTCAAATCTTATAGGTACTTCAAAATAGTACTATCTCATCGGTCGGATTAGGACTTAGCTATGGTCACGCCATCTACATTTTCTTTGACTGGCCTTCCCCATTGCCTTGCTTACGGCCGAGCAGTAGCTTTAACCGCACGACAGCCCCGCGATAGTTACAACTCTTGAACTCGGTTTAGTAAAAAAATGTTAATCTTCGACGATTTATTGAAATGTATTACAGACTTCTTCATAGAGAATAACGGCCCATTCGAGATCTTGCAGCTGTGAGCGGTGATTTTAGTGCGGGGCGGCAAGCGGTGTGATCAAAAATACTTATAGAAATGTTTGTAACACGCCACTAAGCGCCGCCAGTGGCAAATTCTCGTACTTACTCAGTAATGTCTTTTTCACGTCGCTCGCCTGCCGCTCAGCCCAAAGTCGTGAATGTGCCGTAATAAAACAAAGCGGTTAAACAATTTCAACCTTATCTGAAACCGCAAAGTTTATTTTTAGACTGGCTAGTACTAATTAATAAAACGGTTAGGTACTCGTAAGTTAGTAATTCAGTTAATGGATCACTCATGCACTTTTGATCAATTCTGCGTTGGTTTTGATTTCAGATGTTGATCTAAAAATAACGAACTGAAAAGGAATAAACTCTGCTTTGGTCTTTGTGGTTGGTTTTGCAAGTTAGGGATTGCTTCGAGGAATTAATTTTCCTTATGAAGGAATCATAAGAACCAAGATTGAATGTACCACGTTGTGCTCCATACAGTAACAAAAAATAAGGAAGAAATTTAACAGCATATAGTCTGGATTTTCTTGGCAATTCGCGATTATCACGTAGTCGAACGAATCAATTACAAAAGTTGTGTAAAAAAATCTTTAAAGTTTTTCAGAATATACTAGGTATGTTCCGTTACCTTCATATTACATAAATTATGATGTAATTACTCTAAATTACTTATTAAAAAAAATACATTTCATAAAAGAAACTTATTGCTTCTTAAAAAAGAAATATCATGAAAACTTAAGAGATTGAGCTGGTACTCATTCAAATTACTTACTTACTGAATGACAATCAAATGATCACATAAATTTTATGTGATCATTTTAACTCATCATATCCCAATGCGTAAAATCATAAATAATCTACCCTCCTATTTTATATACTATAAAAAGTAATACATACTTATTTTACTTGCATGAATTCACGGTATGAATAAAATACTTCGAAAAACAGAAATGTGGGTTAAATTTTAATGCCAATATCATGAAACTCGATTTCCGTGGAAAACATGATGATATTATTTCGGTTAGGCTGGATTTTAACTCAATTACAATTAACGGCATTCAAAACATTTTAATTTATCTACAATAATTCCCACCGGTAATATTTTAAATTCTCTTGAATTTAATTGTTTATTGATCAAACAAGATTATTTTATAGAGAAAGAAAGAAAAGGTTTTTATTAGAGTCACACAGGACAGAACAACAACTTAAAACCAAACAAAACAAAATAATTAAAAAAAAACATTAAAAAAAACTAATTCCTAACAAAGGTTCTTTTTGAGGCCGAAAGGCCCGTATCTCAGCATTAGGGCATGCACCCGGTTCTACCCGGTTCCGAAAAACCCGGGTATACCCGGGTATTGGAGTAATTCGGTGGAACCGGTTCTGAGAGCGATGGAACCGGGTCGATCCGGTTCCGATAAGTATGTTATAATTTTGCATTCACTGCATCGAATTGCTATGAATGCTGCCATGGGATGAAGGGAAGGCCCCATTGTATTTTCATTAGGTGTAGCACACGCTCACAGTACTTTGGAGTGTTAGTACAATAAGAAAATGGTGAATATAATAATATTTTAGTTAAAATGTGCCAAAACATAATTTTTGCTTTTGTTTTCGACATAGCTGCCAAAGAACGGGAACGCCGCAATCGCGGTGGTATGATCTTTCTTTTAGGAGTGGCTGGAGAGGCGCCACGTCGTCCTCACCTTCCACCTGACGCAGATCCTGTGTTTGTTTCGGGTGGACCCTGTACCTGATCGGGCGGGAAAAAACGCCTGGGTGTCATAATTGCAGGATCACAGAAGGACACGGTGGAACATACGTTGCAAGTGTGCTCCACTTGCGCTGACCACCGCTGTGTCCTCACGGAGGCCATAAGCGGCGGTGACCTCCCGCACCCGGCATTGTTCGAAGCCATACTGCGGGGTGAGACGGGATGGGAAGGGGTCGGCTCCTTCTGTGAAGCAGTCATGCTAGCGAAGGAGGAAGCAAGCGCGTCGTGAGGGACAGGCAGGACAGCCCGGACTTCACGACCCAGCCGCTGTGGGAGACCTCCACGACAACGGACACGAGACGATTTTCGGCCACCGTAGGCGCAGGCATGCGGACGACGAGTACTGCGTGATTTGGCGTCCGATGATGGAGCCCGAGTAGACGGCGTGCCGAGTTCTGCACGCCTCAAAGACCTGTCAGTAATCTGACAGTGCTCCTCTTAGAAGGCCAAAGCCTGCTGGGGTAACCGTGACTCCGGAACGTAAAAGGCTATTGAAGGATACCTTGGATTTTAGTCAGTACGAGTCTGACAGTCCCTCTCGTCCTCATTTGTTGATTTCACCACGTAAAAATAAAACTTTCAATGAATGAAGTGTAAGGCATATTACAAGCTTTCATTTGTCATTGCTTGCGATCTTTTTTGAATATATAGCGATAGTTTCAACTTAGCTACCAAATAATGAAGCGTAGGGCACATCGTATATTTTTATTTGGAATTGCTCAAGTTACTTTTGAAATATGTATTGGTTTTATAAAAAAGTGAAAGTATTAACGTCAATATTTTCAGTAAAATGAGCCAAAACACAAAAGTTACGATTGGTTTCGATTCAACAGCCATAGAATGAAGTTTAAAAAAAATAGTGTAAGTTGTCTTTATTGTCACCATATATGCAGTTCTTAAAAATTAATGCTATCTGGGTCAAAGTAGAGAGAAAATTGGAACTTAAAAATTTTTAACAAGTTTTTTTTAATAAAACAAAAACTGTTAAAATATTATAAAATAACTAATGAATCAGTGTTTGGATTGTCCCCAAGCCCTATTCATAATTAGCAGACGAATCCTAATCAAAAAGAAAAAGAAAACATTAAGTTCACTTGGAACCGGGTAGAACCGGGTAACCCGGTTCCTTACGCCTCTAGAACCGGTTCTGAAAATTCTGGAACCGGACCCGGTTTTGCATGCCCTACTCAGCATGTGCTGTGACATTTTGAGAAAAAGTCACAGCGCTGGTTTTCCTATCTATAGGGCCCAAAGTGATGTCACGGTCAGATACAGTAATAAATTATATTTATGTGCCTGAACAGGAGATAGGAAGGTCGTGGGGAAGAACTTTGCCCCTATCATCACACCCTATATTGCTATAATTCCGTAGCAGATGCCGCTTTGTAGTCTCTGCCTACCTCCATGGGGAAAATACGTATGATTTAAGTAATAATATCTCAAATTCATCAAAATACTAAAACGTTTAGAGGCGATAGAACTGAATAAGCCCTCTATCGATTACATTAGGCTATAACAAACGTATTAATAAAAATCTTCAATTATTATTGACTAGGAGATACGCACGTTCGCGTTGGCATAAATTGATGAATTCTAAGAAACATTACATTATTGCTTTTTAAGTAGTCGGCTTGTTTATTAGATCAATTGCGTCTAAATGTTCCCATTCATTAATTTGTTAAGACACACGTGCAATGTAACACATAACATCTACATTCGCATTTATATAGCTAGATCATTCAAATGTAATACACATGCAATCGTCATGTGTACGTACACCATTAGAATACATCAATACATTCCTACATTTTATAGTTCTACAAATAATGGCGATTTTATCATAGATATTTCAGATAAACAACCTTAGGAGTATTAGCCCGGTAGCCCCTTCGTACACGACGCCGCGTAAGTTTCCGATATCTTACGACTTTGGTATCCAGGCGACTATCGCAATACAAACAGGCAGGCGTCAATGGATACCAAAGTCGTAAGGTTGTGGCAACAAGAATAGGAATAATCTCAAAACGCCTGTTTATTAAATTCTAAAAAAGCTTCTCTCAAAATGGCAAATGATCAAATTGGAAAATTTTCTACAATAAAATTGAAAGCATATTTTTGTAAATTCTTACATGATTAATTCTACTTCTTGTTCCATGTCATGTAAAAAATCCGAGAACGACGAGTTCTCATAAGAAGGTTTCATATTTTTTGCGCCTCGGTTGCCTGTTTGCGAATTAGGATTTCAGCGCCTAAGGTTGCGTTTCCACCAGAGATATTATGCGATGGAAATGTGTCGTGCGAGGATGTCTAGCTGTGCTGTGATAATGTGTGGTTGTTTCCACCAAAGCTGTGCGATGAAAATGTGCCTACGAGGATGTGTAGCGGAGCTGTGAAAATGCGCATTAATGTGTGGTGCGAGGATGCGTTGCGAAGCTGTGAAATGTGTCGACGGGGGTGCGGTGACAAACTTCGTTTATGGACTGGCTGGTACAGTATGCACAAACCTCGCAACACATCCTTCTCAACACATATATCATTCCTCGCAACACGTCCCACTCACATATCCCTCGCAACACATCCCTCGCACACATCCCTCGTACACATCACTCGCACACATCCTTCGCTTGTTTTGTATGCAAAAAAATCTAGCTCCGCTGAGCCGTACCACCAGAGCTGTGCTGGCCGAGGCGAGGTAAATGAAGCGAAGCGACTCTATTGGTTCTTTACAAACACATCCTTAGCTACGCATCCTCGCACATCTCTGGTGGAAGACAGCAGCACAGCAGCGCAGCCTAAACCCCCAGGAGTACTCCGAACGAACACGAATGCACGTAAACAATCAAAAAGCATTTCGAAGAATAATTCCAGCTTTCCCAAATGAAACAAATGCGCAGTTAGTTCACTTTCAACACTCTACGATCGCGGGAAAACCATGTTTTTGTTTACACAGCGGCCAATCCGCTAATTTTATCTTGACGATCGCTCGAAAGAAAGACGAAAGTATACATTTTACACGGCCGACGGATTTTTCTCAGAAACTCTGTGTCGGCAACAACCTAACCCGGTTTAAGACTTCTAGTTATCTACAGCATCTGTCAAACTTGTCTAGTTTATTGCTAACTTTTACGCGGTTTACTTTGTTCCTGAGTAAACAGTTAAATAAATCATACATTTTTTTAACTACCTACTTAAGTCTTTTTTCCCATGGTATACATAGACACTATAGAACTTCACCTGGGGTACTTCTATCTTAGCACGAAACTCGTAGTTTCAGTCGACCTTTCGGGCGTTTATTACTCCATTATATCATTTACATCTTGATTCGTTAGGGGTCGAACTAAAAATTTGTGAAAACACCAATGGACAGTAGTCTCAACTCCCGATAGGTTGACAAAATTCATGAATATAGAGTTCACTCAAAAGTTTCGAGTAGGTAACTTTTGTTCGGGCCCATATATTCGTTGACGGACTTAGAGAGTAGACACTAGACACCCTTCTACGATCTTTACTTTACATAAATAAGTACCTTTCGTCTCGTAGGTAGGTACACGTTCGTTCATACACGCATGGTGGTTGCAAGTACATAACTTTTCAGAGTTTAAATATGTCATCTTAGGTAATTTTCAAATTTTTCTTGTATTTTATCCATTTTTTTGTCACAGAGGTTTTCCATGAGGAAGTCCTACCTACTTACTAAGGCTTTTTATCGGGCGAAAACACAACTCAGTCGAAATCTTTGGGGAAAATTGGCAATATTATGTTATTTTAGTATTAAGTATATATTTTTCCTGTTTATTCATTTAATAACATTAGATTACATAACTTATTAGTAATGTTTATCTACAGATAACCATACAATGCTAAAATAGAGTAAATAAATACCCAAGTATTTATATACAGCAGCTGTTTTCCTGTTTTGCTTATAGAAACAAAACCATGTCAGGTTCTTATCTTCGTGGAAGTCGTAAAAGTGAGAGAAAGGAAAATTCAGTTTGTTACGCGGAGGTGCGCGGCTGTGATAAGCTACCAATCTACTTAGAACGTGTGGAGAATGCATTATTAAGTATTTGTTTAAGTCTTTATTTTTCTCAGCGTGTTTCATTTAGTACTGGTTCACAGTCTTAGTTTAGCTATCGTTCACTGAGTACCTACGTCTCTTATTGACTTGAATAACCCTGGCGGTTGAGAGTAAGTATGTCATGCTCACTCAAATGTCTCGCTGATGGTGGCGCGTGTGTCGGATCATTTAGCTCCCTTCAAAATGGTGAGCTGAATGGTGCTGATACATGTGTCATGTTCGTGAACGGGCGCTGTCAGTTGGGACTTGGGACTGGTCATCTCAGTTGCCACGGTTTATTTTAATTTTCTATTGATCATTTTGTTTCTGAATTGCCTTTGTTTTAATTTTCTACTATGGACACTTTTAACTTGCTACATCGTTCTCACATAATGTACCATCTCAAAATGAATGATGTAACAAAGGTTTTGTAATAATTTTCGCGATCTAAAAAGAGTGTCCATGGAGTTTCTTGCCCGTTCTTCTCCATAGAGATCTACTTCTTGGAATGGGCATCTACGGTACTTTCACAGTTTTTATGTCTTGTGACAGGGACTGTATCACCATAACTTTTTAGTGTTTAATTATATGTTTGTCTATGACAATTCAAAAGTGCCTGTAACTGGCCTACTTGAAATAAACGCTTTAATTTTGATGGTAATTTCTTTTTAAAATAAACTCACGCCTTTTTCCCATGGGGGTAGGCAGTAACTTCAGAGTGTCACCTATGATCCATACATATTTCTTTCGCCTTTTTTTAGAAAACCTAGCATGTATCTAACTAAAGAAACATTTTTTCAGACAAATACGTTATGCGTTGAATATGCATTTTGATGCAAATAAATACTTACATTTCGTGAAATGTTAATCCTAAACTCCTGAGTCCTCCCCCCACCCAGGGCAGGACGGGAGGGACTGTCAGACTTGCTGACTAAAATCCACGGCGTCCTTCAATAGCATTTTACGTTCCGGAGTTCCGCCTCCGTGAGGACACGGCGGTGCTCTGCCCAAGCGGGGCAGTCCTGTACCGTATGCTCCACCGTGTCCTCCGGGCGGTCCTCGCAGTGGTGACACCCAGGCGTTTCTTTCTTCCCAATCAGACACAGGACCCTCCCCAAACTTCCGTGTGAGGACCTATGTCAAGCTGAAGGTGTGGACACCGTGACCCCTCTCTAGCCAGTCCTCAAAGAGGGGTCGTACTGTTGCGATCGCGGCGTGCCCGAAAATCGAAAACCTTACCACTGAATATTGTCTGTTCTTTTATGCCTACTGTTCAACTAGATACTTATCAAGTCTATGAAGGTTTTCTGTTTGACTTCCGAATCCCTTGTTTGTTTGGGAAAGGTAAACTTAATGATTTATTTACCAAAGTTTGAGAAGTCCCGAGACGTGAACAAATTCATAACAACAACAAACTTGAATGAGTATGAGATAGGACTAGTGTAATACGCTTACAGAGGGTACAGCTACAAACGTATAATGTATTCCAAACATCTGCTATAAGCCTGATCATCCATTAATCCCCTTAGAATTATAGAAATGTCTATACCTACTATATACATGGAGAAGGCTTAAGCACAGGCTTAAGTCCTTTGACGAACTATTCATAGGAATTTACGCTAATACCTATAATGGTAGCCATACACCATACTGCCAATCGTCCAATCGGCATGACGCTGCCGATTGGATCAGTTAGAATTGACCGTGTGTGGGCGTGGAATCCATCGAATTGGCATGACAGTTAAATTTGATAGGCTTGATCATGACGATTTGATCCTTCCGATTGGATCAAATCGGCATGATCAAACTTCAAATCGGCAGCAGTGATGCCAACTTAGCAACTTTATAGCTAGATCAGCTATACTATAAAGTAGGAATTTACGCTAATACCTATAATGGTAGCCATACACCATACTGCCTATCGTCCAATCGGCATGACGCTGCCGATTGGATCAGTTAGAATTGACCGTGTGTGGGCGTAGAATCCATCGAATTGGCATGACAGTTAAATTTGATAGGCTTGATCATCCCGATTTGATCCTTCCCATTGGATCAAATCGGCATGATCAAACTTCAAATCGGCAGCAGTGATGCCAACTTAGCAACTTTATAGCTAGATCAGCTATAATTATAGTTGCTAAGTTGGCATCACTGCTGACGATTTGAAGTTTGATCAAATCGATCGTCATGCCGATTGGACGATAGGCAGTATGGTGTATGGTGTATATGGACGAACTGCCAATTTGATCCAATCGGCAGCGTCATGCCTATTGGACGATAGGCAGTATGGTGTATGGCTACTTTTACTTATAAAGAGGAAAGTTTTTATTTGTTTCCATAAGTATACACTGAAATACTATACTGGAACGATTTAAAACAAATCTTTCACCAATGCAATGTATAGCATTTTATCAGCGAGTTTTTTTTTATCTGAGCGGACAATGTCGGGGAGTGGTACCTAGTAATCTATTTTTTTTCTTGTTCGTGTGACGATGTGGCCACCCTCCGGTGTCACAGTTAATTTAGCCGCCTCTGGGATCACCAGGCACAGGCATCTGACATGGCTTTGGACTTATTCATTATGTAAGACCGGTTACATCACGATGTTTTCCGTCACCGATGTCAATTATGTCCAAAATAAACTTAGAAAGTAATCACATTGGATCTTGCCTGGGTTTAAACTCGCAACCTCATGCATGAGAAGCGAGATGCTAAACCTCTAGGCCATCACATTCCTAATAAGATGAGTTAACCTATATGTCTTTGTGTATTTCCTTGCACAAATACGTAGGAAAGGTTCGTAAGTAATTTGTGAAAGGAAAGACCCAACTTCTTAGTCCAATGGTGAATCCCGGTCGCTTAGCATTTGTTTACGGAACGTGCGAATCGTCTGCCTGGTAAATACAAAATTGGGGAATTCGGACTTTATATCGATAGCACGTGTCACTTGGCATATAGCCAAATACCAAGTTATGTAATATTTTAGGAAAAACGAGACCGCGTTCAGTGTTATTGGTAGTTATACGTGCTAGTTATGCAAAATATGTAGGTTTCATAAAGGCACAATATGGATATGGATGTACGAAGTTCTATTTGCTGATGGTGTGTGGAAAATCTTCAAGTCTCGAAGGATAAAACTGCGCAAAAAACGCGAGATAAATGACTGCGCAAAAAAGGAATGTAAACACATAATATCTTGAAGATATATAGACTATTGCACTTGTAGGATCGCTGGCGGTAGATACTGAAGGCTTCGAGTAGGTTCGGCGCTAATAAGACTCCGGAGTACTTTCTTACTTCTTGTTTATTATAATACTGCTGGTTTTCGGAATGAATGCCATAGAAAACTACCCCTTTTTTATAGAGAGCTCTGACCAATCAGAACCCTTAAAATTTGCACACGACCCTAATATTTTTTCCTTTAGCCAATCAGAGCAATCCATTTTTGCACACGGCACTAATGCGACTTTGTATGGGAACCTTAATTTGGCAGTTTTCTATGGTAAACCTTCCCCTTTTGCTTTACAATTTGTCTTATAGCCTAGGGGTTAACTTATTCTATCTAATTACATAAAAACCTTATAAAAACCTTAATTTTAGACCCAAAAAATGACAAAAAACCAATTTTGCATCAACCTACAGGCAGAGACACCAAGTGCCAAAAATTGGAATTACAATTATTTATCACTGTTTTTGAGGGTATTTGTAAAATTTACACTTTTTACGTCTACCTATCACTTTGCTTACTTTTTCGGGACAACACAGTTTCTCAACTTACTTGACGGTGTATGTAAAATGTGCATTTTTATGTTTACCCTACTATGGGTTTACTTTGTGGCATCAGCAGAGACACCAGGTGGGAAAAATAAAAAACAAAACAAATTATCAATATATTTGAAGGTACTTATAAAATGCACATTTCTACATTTACACAATCCTTATTAAATATAATAACAATAGTTTTATTGCTCAAACTAGCCTAATCTTTCTAATTACTACATATTTACATAATTGCTTGATGCGATTATTATTCGTCGCTAACATTCTCCCCCACGGTGCGCAGCACATCATCCTCTTGAAGCGACGAAGCCGCGGGGACTAGCACGATGACCCGTCGTGTAGGTCGCCGAAGCACTCCGCCTGATGTCCTCACGTCCAGCACTCTGGTTCTCCCATCTGGCCCAGGGTACGCCTTGATAACTTCCCCTCGAGGCCATGAGTTTCTAGGTAGCGATGCGTCGACTATTAACACGATGTCTCCTTCCCTCGGGTCGGTTGTCTGCCTCCCTTTGATTGCCCTTGGCATCAAGAGCGGTAGGTACTCGTTGATCCATCTCTTCCAGAAGTGGTCAGCAAGCCTTTGGGTAGTTTTCCAGCTTGGCTTCCCAATCAACTCTGTGTCGTCGAATTCTCCCGGCGCCATTGCTCCACACGATCTTCCCAGTAGAAAGTGATTTGGTGTCAGACTTTCTTCATCTTCTGGCTCCATACTGATTGGGGTTAGAGGTCTGGAGTTTACTATGTGTTCGACCTCAGTCATAAGAGTATGAAGTACTTCTTCAGGTGGGTTTCTCTCGTTGAGCACTGCCGCCAGCGCAGTCTTGACTGTTCGCACGAGTCTTTCCCAGGCGCCCCCCATGTTTGGGCTCCCCGGGGGAATAAATTTCCACTTGATGCCCCTTTCTTGCGCAGCCTCTTCTAGCTCCTTGCTTGCCCCAACGAAATTGGTTCCGTTGTCGCTGAATATGGTTTTTGGGGTTCCTCTTCTTGCTGCCATTCGTCGAAGTGCCATTATCATTGAGCTGGTACTGAGAGAGGGTACCAACTCCAAGTGAATGGCTCTGGTTGTAAGACAAGTGAATAGCGCCCCCCAGCGCTTCTCGACTCTTCTCCCTATAGTGACCTGCATCGGCCCAAAGTAATCAACGGCAGTGCAAGCGAACGGGAACTGATGATGTTGCAGTCTCTCGCTTGGTAGGTCTCCTGTCGGGGGCACTTCTGGCAAACTCTTCTTTGTCTTGCATCGCTGACAGCTGTGGGCAACCGCCTTTAAGGTCGCTCTTAAACTTAGAATCCAATATTTCTGACGTAGCTCGTTCATTACTGTGGCAGTGTTCCCGTGAAGAAACTTCTCGTGATAGTGTTGTATGATGAGACGCGTGATTTTCTGTTTCCCATCTAGTATGATAGGATTCATTTTTCTTCTTTCTTCGCCTTGAAACTTCATTGTTCTGCTTCTTAATTTAATGATATCGGCGTCATTTAGGTAGACGTCGATTTTCTTAAGCCGACTTGCGTTTTCCAAGGGCTTCTTTTCCTTTAAATTCCTTATATCTGACTTGAAACTGTCATTCTGACTTATTTTCATTAATATTTCTTCTGCTTTTCTTAAGTGTTCGTCTTCTAGCGGCAGGTACAACCTCTTCTTCTCTTTGCTGACTGGTAGTTTGGCGATTTGTGTCTTCTTCTTCTGGGATCTTCTATGGGGTCTCCAGGGCTCTTCCTTCTGACGGACGGCGGCGTTGGTTGCTTTACGGGTCTTCTTCAATAAGAGGCATGCGAAAGCAACCACTCTGGCCGTCACGCGCAGCAGTCGCTCCCAGCTCGAGAACCTCTCCAGGTTGAGTAAGACCTCCTCAGCCTTTACCGCCGTCACTCTTTGTTTGTTCTTTTCTTCCAACATAGTACCCTCTGGTTTAAAGTCTTTGTATGGCCACTCTTCTTCTGGTTGACGGAGAAATGACGGCCCTTGAAACCACCTTGCGTTGTAATCGAATTCAGTCGGTGTTCCCCTCGTGGCGTCGTCTGCTGGGTTTTCTTTAGTAGGTACCCATCTCCAGTCTTCGGGCTTGGTCTGCTCCTCAATCTCTGCCAATCGGTTGGCCACAAAGGTTTTAAACCTTCTTGGTTCTGCCTTGATCCACTGAAGTACTGTGCTGGAGTCCGTCCAGTAGGTGCGGGCTGTTGCCTCAAGTTCCATCTCCTTTTCTATTGTGGTTGCCAGCCTGGTGCCAAGCAAGGCTGCTTGTAGTTCTAGCCTTGGAATTGACACTGGTTTTGTTGGTGTCACTCTTGCTTTGCCGGCGATCATGGAGACTACCGCTGCGTATGCTTCTTCACTTGCGTCGGTGAATGTGTGCAGTTGCCCTTTTCTAATGCGGGGTGAAAAGCATCTTGGTATCCGAAGTCTCATCAGCGCCGACACCTCTTCTAGGTACTTCAACCAGGTCTCTTTCTGGTTTTCATTGATTATTTCATCCCAGCCAATTTTTGTACGCCAAATGTCTTGAATTAATTTCTTTCCTTGTATTAAGACTGGCGTCGCGAAGCCCATAGGATCAAAGGTTGACATTACGGCGCTTGTAACTTCTCTCTTCGTCGGAGTTCTTCTTCCTTCTAGTAGGTCTTGCGATGTATTGCGCAGACCAACATTGAACGCTAGCGCGTCCTCCTTCACCAGCCATCTTAGCCCCAGTGTCTTCTCTTCTTTCGTCAGTTGTAGGGAGTCTTCTTTATTAGTATCTTCTACTTCTGACAGAACCTTCGCGTCGTTGCTGGCCCAGCCTTTCAAATGGAAGCTTGCCACTGCGTGAATTTCCTTTACTTCTTTTGATATCTTCTTTGCTTCAGCTGTAGTTGTAAAACTCTGAAGATAGTCATCCATGTAATGATTTCTTTCTATTGCTTTCACCGCTTCAGGATGAGTCTTCTTAAAGTCTTCTGCGTTCTTATTCATCACATATATTGCTGTTGCCGGTGATGACGCTGCTCCGAAGATGATTGAAGACATTCGAAACTCTTCAGGCTTGCCCGTTCTTTGACTTCCACGCCACAGGAATCGGAGGCTATCTCGGTCGCTTTCTCTTACTTTGATTCGAAGAAACATATCTTGGATATCAGCCATGACAGCCACTGGCCCTTCCCTGAAGCGCAGCAACACGCCGAACAATGATTGTAATAAGTCTGGCCCCGACAACAAGGCGTCATTGAGGCTCTTTCCTTCATACTTGGCAGCTGCGTCGAAGACTATTCTTGGCTTCTTCTTGACTGGGTGCACGACGGCAAAGTGTGGTAAGTAAAATAATCTTCTTTTATTCGCAGTTTCTGTAACCTTCTCTGCGTATCCCTTTTCAATCAAGCTTTGGATCTGCTTCTCATAGGACTCTTTGATTTCTTCATCTTGATCCAACTTCTTTTCAATATTGACTAGGCGACGGAGTGCTTGTCTGTAGTTGTTGGGTAGGGTCTCGTCTTCTTTCTTCCACAAGAGCCCTGTCTCGAATCGACCGCTGGCTAGTCTCTTCGTAGTCTTCTCGAGGGTTTCTAGTGCTCTTCTATCGCTGTCATTAGTTGGCAAGCGATTCTGGACCCCAAGCGATTCTAACTGGAAGTGCTCTCTTACTAACTCTTCTAAATTCTGCTCTTCGACTTCTTCGACTGTAGACTTGCCATGGTGAATGAAGTTTACAATGGCATTCGTCCCTGATTCACATCCATGCAGCACCCACCCGAGGCTAGTGAGAGAAGCCACGGGATCGGCTGGCTTGCCTTTCTTCAGTCTTCTTGTAACTATGAGTCCCCAGTTGTCTTGACCAATCAACAGCTTGGGTCTTTCTGTGACGTAGAGAAGTTGCTCTTCAATTGCCTTCAGATGCTGACAATTCTTCACCGTGTTCTTGCTTATACTTTGCTCTGAAAGCTTCAGGTCGTCGATGGTTCTTGCTATGATTGGCCTCTTGTCTCTTCTATGAGCCCCTTTAATCTTCAACTGGATCTTCTGTGAACTATCTTTCTTTATAACTTTCCCGCCGACTGTTTCGATTGCGAGGGTTTCTTTATTTCCCTCGGCTCCGATCTTCTTGGCTATTGAAGCGTCCAAGAGTGTGACTGTTGAGCCTTCATCTAGCAGTGCCAGCACACGAGCGTGGCCTTTCGGCCCGTAGAGATCCACTGGAATCATCTTCAAATAAATTTTCTCTTCCCCTTTGCTGTTGTGGATCGAGGCGACTGTCTCTTCTGATGCGCTTTCCTTGTCTTCTTTCTTTTCTGCTGACTCTGGTGGTTTTTCAGAGTGCAGGATAGTATGATGCCATCTTCCACACTTCTTGCAGACTGGAGCTTTGCAGTTGATTCTTGAGTGCTTGAACCGAAGACACTTGAAGCATAGTCTAGCCTTCTTGATAATGCCCCATTTTTCATCTATGTTAGCTTCTTTAAACTTCTTGCATTCTATCACAAAATGCTCTTCTTCACAGATTGGACATGACTTCTTATTTTTCTCTTGAGACACTTCTTGCACTGTATGTACAGGTTTTCTTGACCCTTTCTTTTGCTCCGAAAACACTTCAGGTGGAGCAAAGTCCCCGCACATGTCGCTTTCTATTTCTAGAAACGCTTCGATGAGTAGCAACTCTTGAATTTCTTCCTCCCTTCTGGTTCTATGGTAGGCGAACCATCGGAATTTCATTGATGGTGGCATCTTGTCTACTATGGCCTTCAATGTTTCAGGAGAACTGAGGTACTGCGACTTCTTCAATGCCTTGATGGTTTGGACGGCGTTCTTCACTCTGCTTGCGAACACACATATGTCGCTTGGGTTCTCGCCCACCTTTGGCAGGTTCTTCATCTTCTCTAGTTCTGCCAGTGCCAATGCCCCAGGTCTTCCAAATCTGGCTTCTAATCCCCTGAGTACTTCGCGTGGATCTTCAGCTGTAAACAGCAGGCTCTGGACGGCTTCTCTCGCTGCACCTTGAATTGCTCTTCTGAGGCGCGCTAAGTTCTGTGCGTCGCTGAAGGAGGCAGCCCCGTCTTCATATGATCTCTTGAACGGCAACCATTCTTCACAGGACCCGCTGAAGTGAGGGAGCTCGAAGTACTTCGGCGTTGCGACGTCACGTGACTTCTCTGACAGCTTGACGATGACTTGGGCTAACTCGTGGATGTCACTCTTCTTTTCTTCAGTTTCAGTCGGCCTATTATCATTGCTAGGCTTGACCCCAGATTGGATGAACCACCTCTCGACTTCTTGAGTTTGCTCGTACATCTCTTCTCCGGCACCATCTTCTTCTTCTGACTCTGCTGTTGCTAGTTCTAGTTCAGCCTGAGCCACTCTTGATCGCGCTTCTGCCAATTCCAATTCCCTTAGTGCCACCGTTAACTTTGCTTGCGCTTCTGCTCTCTTCCTATGCGACGAGCGGACGGACTGCGTGTCTATTTCGCGGGTCGGCTTCTTAGGGCGAGGCTGCTGCAGACTCCCATCTATTGACGTCGGTACACTTCCTTCATCTCGACGTAACTTCACAGCAACACTTCTATCTGGATTCTGCCGCGTAGTGTTGTGGCTTTCTTCTCGGCGTGCGGGATCAGACGCTTCAACTTGCTCTTCCACGGTGCTGGCTAGGGGCGCGGTGCGAGTCGCTCCCCCCGATGCTGATTCCCTCCCGGCAGTATTCTGCTGACGAATGGACGACTGGTGGGCTCGTACGCTAGGCGGCGGCGATCTTCTAGTGAGCGTTGACCGACTTGTGATTGACGCGCTCGTAGTCGCTTCGCTTGTAGTTTCACTTGGCGTGCTTGCACTCCCGTCGACCGACGAAGTACTTTCTCCCGTAGCCTTGGACTGCACTGATCCTGATCTTGTAGAAGGCATCTTCAGTTTTCTTGAACCCGATCCGGCTCGAAGGACCACTATAGACTATTGCACTTGTAGGATCGCTGGCGGTAGATACTGAAGGCTTCGAGTAGGTTCGGCGCTAATAAGACTCCGGAGTACTTTCTTACTTCTTGTTTATTATAATACTGCTGGTTTTCGGAATGAATGCCATAGAAAACTACCCCTTTTTTATAGAGAGCTCTGACCAATCAGGACCCTTAAAATTTGCACACGACCCTAATATTTTTTCCTTTAGCCAATCAGAGCAATCCATTTTTGCACACGGCACTAATGCGACTTTGTATGGGAACCTTAATTTGGCAGTTTTCTATGGTAAACCTTCCCCTTTTGCTTTACAATTTGTCTTATAGCCTAGGGGTTAACTTATTCTATCTAATTACATAAAAACCTTATAAAAACCTTAATTTTAGACCCAAAAAATGACAAAAAACCAATTTTGCATCAACCTACAGGCAGAGACACCAAGTGCCAAAAATTGGAATTACAATTATTTATCACTGTTTTTGAGGGTATTTGTAAAATTTACACTTTTTACGTCTACCTATCACTTTGCTTACTTTTTCGGGACAACACAGTTTCTCAACTTACTTGACGGTGTATGTAAAATGTGCATTTTTATGTTTACCCTACTATGGGTTTACTTTGTGGCATCAGCAGAGACACCAGGTGGGAAAAATAAAAAACAAAACAAATTATCAATATATTTGAAGGTACTTATAAAATGCACATTTCTACATTTACCCAATCCTTATTAAATATAATAACAATAGTTTTATTGCTCAAACTAGCCTAATCTTTCTAATTACTACATATTTACATAATTGCTTGATGCGATTATTATTCGTCGCTAACAAGATACATAACTATTAGCTGCCTTCCTGAAACTTGAAAATAAACAAACAATAAATTAAAAACAAAAGATTAAAGCCTATGCGCATTTAATATTAATCTTTCCGCTTAAATCTAAGAGACACTTTGGCCATTTGATTGTTTCATGGTTTCTCGAAAAGCCGTTATCACAATACTACGAATTTGTAGATACTGAAGTAATAAAACACATTGTTTGGTGAGTTATACTTAATTTGGCGCCAGCGCTGTATTGATAAGCGATATCAGATATCGTATTCGTGAAAAGTCAGTATCTATAAGTAATCATAATTAATCTGATGATATTTGAGTCAGACGATGTGTCATATTTTATGGATGCCCCCGGTGTAAAGTGACTAGATTTGATGCGATCTGCCTAATAAATACACAAAAAAGCAGTTAATGAGACATAATTATAAAGTGGGTGAACAATACCTAATCTGTTAAAATATCTATTATAATGAGGCCAAAGTGAACCACTTGCTAAAGCCGCCTAACTGTCCTAGATAAAGAAAAATCAACTGAAGCAGAAAACAAAGTGCTCAGAAGTAGAAAAATAGGTTACCTACTACTTTGGTCCGATTAATGAATCGATGGACGTTGAAATATACCTAGTACCTAGCCAGATTTGCCCGGAACGTCGCGTCGATACGGGTCGTACGAAAAGAGGAAGGTAGCTACATTAATAATTCTTCCAGCACTCGTCGAAAAAGAAAAAGGAGCAAGAAGAAAGAAAGCTTTTTACTTAGAACACAAGTACAAATTGCAGTACAGAACGTAAATAATAATAATTAAAAGCCAAATGAATCCTAATTTCAACACTTACAAGCTCGATTTTTGTAAATATTTAGTTCTCGAATTTCAAGAAATTCAGCCAAATTGAGGCCATAAAAATGTCACTTAGTAGAATCGTAATAGGATAACAATATTAATTGCAATAAAATTCGTAAAAATTGTCATAGATTGGTTGATTGACAATTCATAATATTAAGACCCATTGTGCCTATTGGCCTTGTTTGTTTCTGTCTCTTGCTTGTTAAGTCATTTTTTCTACGCCTTTATTCTTTTCTAATTAATTTCTTTGTAGGATACAAGACAGTTAAATTCCTTTATTACCTCGGCCCTTTTCTGATAGTCGCCACTGCTGATTCTGGTTTTCAAGAGTTGCAGCTCAGATAAAAAAAAAATATCTGAGAGTTGCAGTAGGTAGTTCGGGAATGGTGAGTGGAGAGGTTATTCAAAAAAAAAAAATAACATTGCACTTCATCATCAGCCTATAAATGTTCCCACTGCTGGGACACAGGCCTCCTCTCTCTGTGAGAGGGAATGGGCCGTAATCTACCACGCGGGCCCAGTGCGGATTGGTAGATGTCACATGTCTTCGAATTTTTGGTTCTAGGACATGCCGGTTTCCTCACGATGTTTTCCTTCACCGTTTTGAGAGCAGTGGTGTTGAAATAAATTACACAAAGTAATGCGCCTGATGGGGTTCGAACCTACGACCTACAACTCGTAAGTCGAGGCCGATACCACTGGGCCACCACTGCTCCCTATTATTACCTATATATTGCACTTGTCTGCGACCAATTTTCGGAATTTGTTGCAATTCTTATTATCCTACTATGATTCTGCTAAGGTGTTTTAAAGACCTTTTCAGGCCCTCTGTTATTGTTTCTCGTTATTTACGTTTATGTAAATGAGCCGAGATTAGATAATGTGGCTCAACTAATGACATCGTAACATGCATAGTACAATAGTATACGATGTTATCGCTTCGATGAATTTCGAAATCAATAAATGCCGTCGCTACTGCTAGCAGGAAAAGATAAATACTTTTTTATTTTACCTGGGAAACAGTAGTTCTTATCGATGTCATGTAATCTGATTTAGTGATTGGATTGCCCTACTGACGACGTATTTTTATGTGCAGGATTACTTAGTAAGTTAAGTAGGTAAGGTATGAACTGCACGCGTAGCATCGCCTATTCTATCTTATATTGTACCAAGAATAGACAAAGTTATTTCATTGTTATTTTTTTTACAATTCTACTGTTTTTTTTTTTTGTCACGAGTATGACAGGATTCGTATACCATTGAAGAATAGAAACATTTTTTTTCTGTATTTTAAACATTGAATGCTAAGAACGATAAAAACTTTCAGTGTTCTGTAATTTTGTCTTTTCCTCCGTCGACAAAATCTGTTTCTACGATGCCATGCTACGCGTGCTGGAGAGATTATTCAGCATGAGCGGAAAAAATGCGACAAGCTCGCTCGAACAATTCTAAAAAACATTAGGTAGGTACCAACTGAGTTGCCAAGTGAACATCGAGCTCCCATTTAAAAATTCTTTAAAAAAGTTTTATTGGACATTATCCGCTTAAATATACCGTAAAAGTGAAGATAGTAGTACAACGCGTGTGTGAAAATGTTATCTCAGCAAACGAATTAATGTGAACTATATAAAATAACTTTTAAATGTGGACATCAATCGGTGACAAAAACAGTTTTTTAAGTGATATCTGACACTTATTAGATATAAACAATAACAAATACGTCATTAAAAATCGTGTCTCAAACAAATACTCGACAAAAACAGTGAAAAAAACTTATAAACAAAAAGTGACACAGTGAGAAAAAAAATTTCAAATAATTTAAACTACAACCAGTTTTTTTAACGAACTTTTAAGACAGATGAGTCTTGTGATTGACAATTTCAATCTCCTACGTAACTGTTACGGTGGCGTGTAGGCGTGTAATGAGTGGCCCATTCGTCTCATGACCCGAGTTCGAATCCCACTGGCGACTCGTCTTTTTGGATCATTTACAAATTTGGTAAACCATTGTTAAGAAGCAAAGGAAGATCAGTACTCGTAATATTCCGCATTCATTAATAATACCTGCCTTCCAAAATTATAATAAAATGAACTTCCTCGAAAATATTACGTTCCGTCGCACTCGAACAACATCTGACTCCATGACAAATGTTATTGAAGTATTGAATGAGACCTTAGATGAAACGGCCAATAGTCTACCCGATACTTCTATCGACAGCAGCCACGAAGATGACGTAGTACGATTAAAAGAACGAATTAAAAAGCTTGAGCTTGAATTAAATATTGCTCATAAGGAAATTGAAACTCTTTCTACAGAGAATAACGAACTTAAAAAAATAAATGTAGAAATATTAAATAAAAGAGAATCCAACGGTAAAACGGCCTACAGTCCAGAGTCCACAAATAATAAAGCGCGTTCGCCATTGAAAAAAACGCAAGGGAAAAAGAAAACCAAACAAGCAGAGACTCTTTCTACACAATCACTTACAACGAAGTCTGATAATGATTACAAGTGTAATTACGGAAAAAAAATACTCAACGACTGTTCTGAGAAAATAAAAAATCCAAATAAGCGAAAACTACACATTATTAGCAACTGCAATCACATGGACGCACTGGAAAACATAGATAATACTTTCCGAGAACAGTTTGATTTCTTTCATTTTGTATCACCAGGCAGCGGATTAAAAGAAATACTAGCAAATATAAATAACAAAGTCCAAAATCTGTCTGTTAATGATTACTGCTTGATTATGATCGGAGAAAGGGATTTCAGAAGTGCTGAAGATTACATTGAGCTAGTCAAGTTAATAAGGCATTCCTTGAAACCAATCACTCACACTAATATAATTGTTTGTTGTCCTACATATGTGAGAGGAAGTTTAATACAAAACTATCGTGTCGAGATATTTAATAATTTACTTTACTTGGACATAATGAATAATAACTATGCTTATTTTTTTGATACAAATCGTGATCTCCCTTTAGAAGTGTTTTCTAGTCATACAGGCAAATTAAACAGACTGGGCACTAAACGCATTTTTGAAAATATTTTCAATCGCCTCATTATTGACATACAAAATTATCCAATTGACTCTGCTATTAATGATACCTCAAACAACAGTGATTTTTTTCGTATATAATAAATTAAACATTCTTCATCAGAATATTGCTGGACTATTTAATAAATCTGACATGCTAATTGTTCACATAAAAAACCTATCTCAGCAAAAAAGAGACGTAGATGTCATTTGTATCACTGAACATTTTATTAAGGCTGGACATGAAAAAATATTGAATATTACTAATTACAAGTTAGGGGCAATATATTCAAGAAAATCACAGAAGCGCGGTGGAGCATGTATTCTGCTTAAAAACTGTCTTGATTATAAAGAGCTTCCAGATGTTTCTCGTCATTCTATAGCTAATGTCATTGAATGCTGCGGCATAGAGCTAACAAACCATAATTTAATTATATTATGTATATATAGGCCACCAAAGTTAAATAACTTAAATGTATTTTATGATAAATTAGAGATTATTTTGAAAAATGTATGTTCTAAATCTGTTAAGAAAGTAGTCATGTGTGGGGATTTCAACATAGACACTTTAAAAAGAAATAGATTAACTTTGGACTTTGAATACTTTCTATTAGGCTACAATCTCAAATTAGAACTTCAACAACCCACCAGGCTCGGCAGCAATTCTTGTTTAGACAATTTTGCATGCAGCTCTCAACTAAAGTGTACATCAGAAGTATTGGACTTTGCTTTGTCTGACCACACTGCTCAACTATTAGAAGTTAAGGTAATGAAATCATATAGATTAAACTCTTGGCGGATTAAAAAACGTGACCTATCCAACGAAAATATGACTAAATTTAGAAGTTACCTTAAATGCCTTTCTTTTACTGAAATGTACCAAACTAATGATGCTAATAAAGCATACGATTATTTTCTAGAACAGTTTCGCTGGCTGTACGATCTTTGCTTTCCATACAAAATGGTAAATGTTAAAACAAATAAAAACATTAAATGGGTCTCACGCGGCATCCGAGTGTGTAGTAAAAAACAAAGATATTTATTATGGAAATACAGACGTGAACCATCAATTTGTAATAAAATCACGTTCAAAAACTACTCGCGCAGGTTTCGTAAAATTATTAAATTAACGCAAAAAGCGCAAAACAATTATTTTATTAACACCTCAAGCAATAAATCTAAAGCATCTTGGCAGATTATAAATAATAAATATAGAATTACCGAACCAATTTCCCAAATTAGATTTCAGGATAGGACCATTACTGATCAAACAGAAATTGCAAACATTTTCAATGACTATTTTATTGACCAAACGCAAACTAAAAAGACGACAAAACTGGACAGTAACAATTTGAAAAGTAACCCAAACTCAATGTTTATGCATCCAGTATTACCGCAAGATGTTTTAAGAGCCATACAATCCTTAAAAAATAAAAAAAGCACTGGATATGATGGTATATCAACAAAGGTCGTAAAATTCGTATCAGTTGATATCGCCTCACATTTAAGCCACATAATAAATACATGCATTAGCTCTGGTACATTTCCGAACAGTTTAAAGACAGTAATAGTCAAACCACTTTTTAAAAAAAACGATAAGAATGACGTCGCTAATTATAGGCCTATAGCATTATTACCAATTTTTTCAAAGGTTATAGAAAAAATTATTTATGACGCAATTAACAGTTTTCTATCTAAATATGACATTTTATGTACAGAACAAAAAGGCTTCCGAAAGGGTAAAGGTATAAATATGGCCGTTTATGATTTGTTAAATATTGTACTGCAAAATGTTGATAAAAAAATACCAGTATGTGCAATTTTTACGGACATGTCGAGGGCATTTGACTGTGTTGATCATGAAATCTTACTCAATAAATTAAATGCGATAGGAATCAGAGGAAATGTATTAAATCTCTTAAAATCCTACCTTAGCAACCGTAAGCAGCATACAGAAATTACTAAAATATGCTTGAAAACTAAGAGTGAGAAAAAAATTCTATCTAAAGCAAGAATTGTTAGGTATGGCGTCCCACAGGGCAGTGTGCTTGGCAATTTATCTTTTTTACTGTATATTAATGACTTGCCACAACACATTGAACATCCTATGGTCCTTTTTGCTGACGATAGCACTGCCTTGATTAAATGCCTTGACAGAAATACGTATGAAAATAACATAAATAATACACTAAAAGATTTAATAGATTGGCTTGACCAAAATAATTTGATTATTAATATATCAAAAACGAATGTTATGCATTTTTATCAAAGAATTCCACCTCAAATATTAAATCTTTATCATAATGGACAAAAAGTTGACCAAACCACAGTTGCTAAATTTCTTGGCATAATCATAGATAGCCAGTTAACTTGGAAGCCACAAGCAGAAGAAGTGTGCAAGAAACTTAGTGTAGCTGCATATGTGCTTTTTAATCTCTCTAAAAAAGTTTGCATGGCCACAAGATTAGTTGCATACCATGGGTTAGTTGCGTCGATTTTGAGATACGGCTTGATATTTTGGGGAAATTGTAGCCTGAGAGAACAGGTGTTCAAGGCTCAAAAACGATGTGTAAGGGCAATGTGTAATTTGTTAGCAACAGATAGCTGTGTACCTATGTTTAAGTCCTTGAAAATACTAACATTCCCATGTCTTTATATTTTAGAAATTTCTGTTTTTGTAAAATCAAATATGAACCTCTTTAATAAAGTATCCGATACTAGAAACAGACCAGTAAGGAAACAATACAAAAACATGCTTAATGTTGATCACTATAACACCGCCTTATTGAAGAAAAGTGTTTTTTGTATGGGCCCGATTATATTTAATAAAATACCAGATGACATAAAAACACAGACCACTCCAATCTTTAAAAAGAAATTGATAAATTTGTTGACAAATAAATGTTATTACTCGATTTGTGATTTTTTAAATGATCAAGACTTAAAATAATTCTGACATTTCTGTACCTATGCCTAACATAAATAATTCAATCATGACATACTTAATAATATGACTTTAAAATAATTGACTAACAATTTATATTGACATTGTGTTTGTATTTTGTGTCTGTGTTCTTATGCCTGTATTTGTAGTGTTAAACTGTTTTGCATGCCTTAGTTAAGGTAGAAAGTATAAGGATCATCTGTTAATACTTAACATCTCAATATTGTACCTACTTTCTGTGCAAATAAACAATCATTCATTCATCATTCATTCAACTTCAAATTTTTGTTTTTCCGCCAGCAACATGTTTTTCCAAGAAACTTTCTTTTCATCTCAGCTTTGTTAACAAGTTGTTTACACCGGTAGAGAGAAATTACGGGTTCCAAAATTCCGCCACATTTTTACTCAAATTCTGAATCTACTCTTTTTGCCTTGTTTTTCTTTGTATCTGCTCGAGCCATATTGCCAGCCAGTTGTTGTTAGCGGGGCTCCCCTTACAAAGTATTGCATGATTCGTCATAACGAATAAGGCACGCCGGGGATTATTTTCGCGATAGCTTTGAAAGGTTAAAGTTCGTTATTCCATAAATGTGTTGTTATTAATTGATTGCTAGCGGCCGCAATTAATTTGCAATATGGATAGTTTGAAATTTATAATGAAATCCAATCAACCCCGCGATAAGCCGTGATGTTATTTATAATTATGTAATTAAAACTATGCGAGTCAGGTATACCCTCTAATTAATGAACTTTTTGTTTTTAAATTAACCGGGCGTTAATTAGTTGGGAAACAGTTCTAACGGGCTTTTAATCTTCTGTTTCTGTATTCAACAAGTCACTAGTATGTTTGCTTGTTTCAGAGAAAAAAATAATTTAATATTCTAGTCTGTCCAGACAATTTTGCCTACCCTAAGCTTGTACACTTTTTTGTCATTAGTTAGGTGTTTCGAAAAGTTTCATGGAGTTAAGGACGCATGTAACAAAGGTCATGGAACATGTTTTAAAGTTAACTAACTGCCATTTGTATTAATGTGACGTACTTGACATGAATGACGATGAAGCCACATTGTAATTGAATATAATAAAACCCTTTTTGCTAGGGCTCCGTGAAGCGGGTAGGAAAACCTTTATGATGAATTTCATTCCTATAGAACTGACCGTGTTCAACGAAGTTAAACCGCGTTCAGAAGAAATTAGAGACAGATGAAGTTAGTAATTTACTAATGCTGGGTCTACAATAGTGGGCGAAGATTCGTATCACATTGGCGCGCAAAACATCCGCTGTCGGACATACACGATGTTCTTGTCTACATTGGCGGGCGAAGATTTAGAAAGCGGCATACGGCGAATATTCGTTGTTTAGTTGTGCGGCCGAGACGATGGAAGAAGCAGTGGCTTTGCATTACTTATATGTCAGTAAATTTATTATTTACATTTGTACGAATATCAGGTACGAAATAATATAAAAAAGAGAAGAAACAAGAACGTCATTCCCGCTTCAAAGTCTTGACGACACTGAAGTGACGTAGGTGTGGCCACTCAAGCGAATATTGTCGCGACAAGTCCTTTGAAGCGCGCCAGTTTACCGACAGTGCCCCGATGCTACATCGTCTGCACGCGAATTCATCGCGTTGCAACGATGTACCCGGCCACATACATCGCCGTAGCCCGAATATTCGCCGTAGCCCATAGAGCAACACAGGCCACCGGCGGACCCGTAGCCCGCTAATGTAGACCCAGCATAATGGCGTTTAGCTTTGAAATTTTTTTGTTATTTGTTGGGCGAAGGCCCCAAACCACTTTTTCCATTTTTCAAAACTATTTTCTATTACAGTTGAATTTTCTAGTAAAGACCGCCGTTGTACCCATATAGTAAAGCAATAAATATTATTTCTTTTGTTGTTTAGAAAAGTATAATCTATCTATTCTTCAACCTCCTCATTCAATTTCGACATTTTCCTTATTCATTTGCCAATCATTTTGATATTAATACCTATGTATAATGCCTGTTTATTGTGTAACACTTGTTATTTAGTACCTAATTTTACATAACAGGAGGAAAAGAATTTGCTTTCCAGTTTAATGATTTCTGGGAAAATTGTCATACCTACCTATTGCCTTCATTTTGAATTCCACGTATTGATTTTTTAATTACCTTCGTTAACAATTCCAATGAATTTTGTAATAATGCACGTTTGTTAATATTTAAATTCTATTGTTATGCTGTTGATTGTTTTTACATACCTAAAATTATGAGTATTTATAACATTATGTTTGTTGTTTTTAAAATAATGAAGCCATTGTTTTGGATAGGTACTCGTAATATAGGTTGGTATGAAAAACGCATTCTGATTCAAAATAAATGTTCTGAGCAGTTTATATTTCAATCGATTAAACATTTCGTATCTGGATTTTACAAAAGTCCTCACACATATTGCACAATAAGCTGTAACGCCACCACCTTCATTGCTACGTAAGCCTTTCCTCAGTGAGAGGGAGTGGGCTAAAATTAAGCCATCCATCATTGCTTGATAGCTGACCATCACAGACCCAGTGCGGAATTGTGGCCACCACAATAGGCTATTTGACAGTATTAATATATCACAAATCTAATTAGAGTTTTGAAAAATAACGGACACTTGTTTTTTCTTTTGTAAATTCAATGAACATTTACCAAGATATAACGCATCGAAACTCGAGAGTGGGGGCTGGTGACGTCAGAATTCAGTAGAAATTGTACTAAATTGTGACGTATTGCCAATTTTGAAAGCGTTGTATCTCCGTCAATTTTGGCAGTCGTACAAAAAGAAAAAATACGAGGCGAATATTTTTTGATAATCTTACTGACGGACTAAAGTTTTTTTTTGTCAAATACCCTATTATGTTCGAAGCCTTGATCCTAGGACAATTTCACTTGAGAGAAGAGCAGTGGGTTGCCTAGTGGTAGCGGCCCCGACTTACAGGTGAAGGTCGTAGCTTTTAGAAGCTACGACCAGGCAGGTGCATTACTTTGTGTAATTCACTTCATCACCACTGCTCCCAACCCGATGAAGCAAAATATCGTTAGGAAATCGGCATGTTCTAGAACCAAAAATCGAATACATTTGACATCTACTACCAACCCTCACTGGGGCCTGCGTGGTGGATTTCAGTCTACTCAGAAAAGGCCTGTGTCCCTCTCCCAGTAGTGGGAAAATTATAAGCTGAATATGAAGCTATTGGCTAAATAATTACAGTCGCACAGGCCGATCTTCCGGGTTAAGCCGCGCTTGCCGAGTTTGGTCTGTGGATGGGTGACCATCTGTCATAGCGAGTTTCCTCCGTGCCTCGGAAAGCACGTAAAGCCGTTGGTCATCCCGGCTGTCATTTGTAGATCTTTGACAGTCGTTACTATTAGTCAGAAGCTCTAAAGTCTGACAACCAGTTTTACCATGGGATATCGTATTACCCAGTTATTGGGTTGTGGAGGTCCGATAGGCAGTCGCTTCATGTAAAATACTGATTTTCAGCTGCATTTGGTTCGAGTGGTAGCCGACCCCAATATAGTTGGGAAAAGGCTAGGTGGGTAGATGAAGCTATTTAAAGATATCTCACACTTGACCTCAATAAACTTTAGCCAGTTTATAATCAAATACAAATTGTTAGTTTCCATCGTTACGAACAACGAACCGTCGACGAATGATTGACGGTTCAAGTGGAATTCGCCAATTTATTTCATTAATTCATTGTAGACATCGATCGAATATAAATAGATCTGAGGGCCAGGTAATTGCGAGTCCAGTTGTTCGTGTGTAGGTACAGTTAAAATGATAATTAATTAAATTAAATTACTCATGTTGTAATTGTTTATTAAATTAATGGTGGTTAAAAATTTATCAAGTTATGGCTTATATAAAAAACTAACGCAAAAACTATTGAACGAATGGGTCAGAGCCCATTCGTCCCCTAAAATTCGTACCCCAGCATAAAAGTTGTGGATTCGGCCCCTATATAGGTGCCCATTGGTCTCCTGGTAGGGGACCAATTAATATTTTAATAAAAAATATTATTTTTAAGGTACCCATTCGTCCCCTCTAATATATATACAATATAAGTTAAAGATTCGGCACCTGTTCAGGTGCCTATTGGTCCCCTAAGATAAAATTAGCTATATTTTACATAAGAAACGGTTAACATAGTACACTTGTGAACAGTTTATTAACGGAATTAATTTAATAAATCAAAACAGATCATTGAAAAAAGAGCCATGATGAATGATAAATCGTCATGATAATAATATAACCTGTCGATAGGCTTACGATGTAAAATTGTCTCTCTACGAATGGCTTGTTAAAAAAGGGGTTACAAAAATAATAGATAAGGTGTTTTGTTTGTATGTTATGGCTGCCTATTGGTGGTGGTGGTGGTGACATATGGGTTCTTGAAAGTGACTGCGAATACGAGACTGTTCAATGTGTCTTGGGTCTTTTATGAAATGAAGTTCGCCTAACGAAATAAACAATACTGTTAATATTATAATAATAATATTTTTGACATATAATTGAATCGAATTATCTCATTTGAATCCTGGAATATGATTAGTATTATTATTGATGGTAATTCACTTTATGGTTCACACTTTTATAATTTTTTTTCAGAATTAACGATATTGTATTACCTATATATAATTATAATAAAAAAGAACCTATATATATACTACTACTAGCTGACCCGGCAAACGTTGTTTTGCCATAAATTAAAAATTTTGTCTAAAAAATAAAAAAAAAATTTAGGGGTGGACTACCCCTAACATTTAGGGGGATGAAAAATAGATGTTGGCCGATTGTCATGGATACCGGATAAGCACAAAATTTTTTATCAAAATCGGTCAAGCCGTTTCGAAGGAGTATGGCAACGAAAACTGTGACACGAGAATTTTATATATTAGACTATACTACATATAAAAACTAAAATTAAAAGTAAAACATTTACAAAAATGACTACATTAAAAATTTATGGTGGAATACTACAGTCATATTTTGACTAAAAAGTCAAAACTAAATTATTTACTCCTGAATATGTATAGCAATTTTTTATCCGCAATTATTATTTTATCATATTAATGGATGTTATTATGTTCTTGTATTCTAAGTGTTTCGTTTTAGCTCAATGTGGAGTCGTTGTCACCCTTTTTAACCGACTTCAAAATAAGGTTCTCAGTTCGACCTGTATTTATGTTTGTTTGGCTGAACGGATTTGTTGCGGTTTTCAGAAAAGTGTTCGTTACATTCTGGGGAAGGTTTTAATATATAACAATAATGGATACCTCGTGAAATTGCCCGCATAGATCCGTTTTTATTGCTTACTAGGATTGTAGATTTTCAAAGTCGACGATTATAAGAAGATTTTTGTTGAATATCTAAACTAAAAAAAGAAAAAAAAATGAAAAAAAGGGAACCGACTTTAAAACCAAACACAAAGAAACTGTAAAATAACTTTTCTTTCGGAAGTCGGTGGCCATAGTCAATGAAATAAAAAACAAAGCCACCGACTTCCGAAAGAAAAGTTATTTTACAGTTTTTTTGTGTTTGATTATGAAGTCGGTTCCCTTTTTTTCAAAAAGTTTTTTATTGTACAAAAATAATGAACGTTCTAACATTAATTCTGTTTTGCTAACATTAATTTTTTATTTTACCCTTTTCTGCGCGACTGTACCAGGACTACCAAGCTGCAGTATACACATGTACATGTACTTATATTAGAAGAATGAATAAAAATAAATATTCTTCAGGGGACGAATGGGCCCCTCAAAAGTTCCAGGGGACGAGTGGGCACAGGGTGCGAATGTCAGTGGACGAATGGGCTCTGACCCGAACGAAGGGTCAGAGCCCATTCGTCCCCTAAAATTCGTACCCCAGCATAAAAGTTGTGGATTCGGCCCCTATATAGGTGCCCATTGGTCTCCTGGTAGGGGACCAATTAATATTTTAATAAAAAATATTATTTTTAAGGTACCCATTCGTCCCCTCTAATATATATACAATATAAGTTAAAGATTCGGCACCTGTTCAGGTGCCTATTGGTCCCCTAAGATAAAATTAGCTATATTTTACATAAGAAACGGTTAACATAGTACACTTGTGAACAGTTTATTAACGGAATTAATTTAATAAATCAAAACAGATCATTGAAAAAAGAGCCATGATGAATGATAAATCGTCATGATAATAATATAACCTGTCGATAGGCTTACGATGTAAAATTGTCTCTCTACGAATGGCTTGTTAAAAAAGGGGTTACAAAAATAATAGATAAGGTGTTTTGTTTGTATGTTATGGCTGCCTATTGGTGGTGGTGGTGGTGACATATGGGTTCTTGAAAGTGACTGCGAATACGAGACTGTTCAATGTGTCTTGGGTCTTTTATGAAATGAAGTTCGCCTAACGAAATAAACAATACTGTTAATATTATAATAATAATATTTTTGACATATAATTGAATCGAATTATCTCATTTGAATCCTGGAATATGATTAGTATTATTATTGATGGTAATTCACTTTATGGTTCACACTTTTATAATTTTTTTTCAGAATTAACGATATTGTATTACCTATATATAATTATAATAAAAAAGAACCTATATATATACTACTACTAGCTGACCCGGCAAACGTTGTTTTGCCATAAATTAAAAATTTTGTCTAAAAAATAAAAAAAAAATTTAGGGGTGGACTACCCCTAACATTTAGGGGGATGAAAAATAGATGTTGGCCGATTGTCATGGATACCGGATAAGCACAAAATTTTTTATCAAAATCGGTCAAGCCGTTTCGAAGGAGTATGGCAACGAAAACTGTGACACGAGAATTTTATATATTAGACTATACTACATATAAAAACTAAAATTAAAAGTAAAACATTTACAAAAATGACTACATTAAAAATTTATGGTGGAATACTACAGTCATATTTTGACTAAAAAGTCAAAACTAAATTATTTACTCCTGAATATGTATAGCAATTTTTTATCCGCAATTATTATTTTATCATATTAATGGATGTTATTATGTTCTTGTATTCTAAGTGTTTCGTTTTAGCTCAATGTGGAGTCGTTGTCACCCTTTTTAACCGACTTCAAAATAAGGTTCTCAGTTCGACCTGTATTTATGTTTGTTTGGCTGAACGGATTTGTTGCGGTTTTCAGAAAAGTGTTCGTTACATTCTGGGGAAGGTTTTAATATATAACAATAATGGATACCTCGTGAAATTGCCCGCATAGATCCGTTTTTATTGCTTACTAGGATTGTAGATTTTCAAAGTCGACGATTATAAGAAGATTTTTGTTGAATATCTAAACTAAAAAAAGAAAAAAAAATGAAAAAAAGGGAACCGACTTTAAAACCAAACACAAAGAAACTGTAAAATAACTTTTCTTTCGGAAGTCGGTGGCCATAGTCAATGAAATAAAAAACAAAGCCACCGACTTCCGAAAGAAAAGTTATTTTACAGTTTTTTTGTGTTTGATTATGAAGTCGGTTCCCTTTTTTTCAAAAAGTTTTTTATTGTACAAAAATAATGAACGTTCTAACATTAATTCTGTTTTGCTAACATTAATTTTTTATTTTACCCTTTTCTGCGCGACTGTACCAGGACTACCAAGCTGCAGTATACACATGTACATGTACTTATATTAGAAGAATGAATAAAAATAAATATTCTTCAGGGGACGAATGGGCCCCTCAAAAGTTCCAGGGGACGAGTGGGCACAGGGTGCGAATGTCAGTGGACGAATGGGCTCTGACCCGAACGAATTTGGTTATAAAAATGCACACAGCAAGTTTATAACCTGGATTAACACACATAGAAGTTTTTAGCCCGATTTTATCTTCCTATCAGGGGCCGTCCATTAATCACGTGATGTTTTTTTGGCTTTTTTGTAACCCCCTATATCACGTGTATTTTTTAGTAGGCACCTTAAAAATGTTTAAATACCTATTCATAAAATACAGGTTTGAGTATAATTTAATTTTTTTATAGAAAATTAAAGACTACAATAATTATAATTCCGAAAAATAAATACACGTGATATATTACTCCAACCCCCCTGTGATATTTCGTGATTTTACATAGACCCCCTTCCCCCCATTTCGAACCTCACGTGATTAATGGACGGTCCCTGAGATAATTTTCGAATTGTAGAGGGCGACGCCGCTGGCAAGAACTAGTAGTACAGACGCCAGCAGCAGGTCAACCTACCCGAATCTGTTAAATACCAATCTAATATTAACCTTCCACTAATGTGATAAGGTTGAAAATCTACTAAGGTTAATGTGTTGGCGTCTGTACATAGATACATTTGTCTCGTGTAACATCGTCATTATCCGCCTTTGACAGAAATTCACGAAGCTCACAGAAAAGGTCCTCAGCTGAACGAGCACTCGAGTTTGAATTTAGTGACTGGTCGCAGCTAAAGAGGGCCATGCTCTCACTCAGAGCGAGTTAGTCACTGTAAAGCAAGCAAAGTGCAGGTAAATTGGAACTTCCAACGAAACTGCCTTTTAGTATTTTTAAGGTGCAGCCGATCCATATTTAGGGTGTGCGATGGAACTGCACAATTAGATTCCGCGAAGCTCTTTCCATCACTGGACTAAAAGGCTTATAGGAACATTGTATAAGACGGGGACGCGAGGTATAATGGGTACATACACTCTTTAGGCATAACTACTTACCACAACACTAACGTAACGCAAGCGCTATCAGGACGTCATTTGCAAGCGGCCATTAACAAATGGCGTCCTATTGGCGCTTGCGCTAGGTTAGTATTATGTTAAGTTTGCCTTAAGTGTGTGATTTCCCATCATACCTCGCGTCCCCGTCTTATACACAGTTCCCCTACCTACGGGACGGACCTACGGGATTTTCTACGTTTTTTACGTGATTAATTCGTCAAGTGAGTCCTCCCGGTACGGGAGGGACTGTCAGACTTGTACTGACTAAAACCCACGGTGTCTTTCAATAGCCTTTTACGTTCCAGAGCCACGGTTACCTGACAAGATAGTCCCGCAACTCTCACTACCTAGGTGTGTTTTCGAGCTTAATACACACAGCTGGTATAAGCAGGTGAGTCCGTTTCATGAGAGTACAAACGTTAAACAAATAAAAACATTTTCACCAGCAAAATTATTCTTAGATTTCGATTTCGACTAGAATGAACAACGTATTTTTTAAAGTAGAAAAAATATTTATCGTCGGAAGTACATTGATGGCTTGTAGTAATTATTCGTACAAATTAAAACGTTAAATTCCACAGTGAACGAGTAATAAGTACGTTTAATTAAAACCACGATACTTTAATTACATCGAAAATAATTATGCTGTCATTATACCTACTTACTGCTCGTAATTGTGCCGTTTTTGTATTATGTAAAGTATTCGATAATCCTATTATTGTCAAAACAAATATAGTTAGGAGGTAGATACCTACTTACTGCCTAAGTACTAGTTTTACTAGTTATGAACAATCCCAGGAGTTCGCTGAACTATGAGGCTAAGCTTGGGCTAAGCTACGCTACCTAGTATTATATTATCTCTGGCTAAGCATTATTTTAACAATTGGCCGTTATTTGCTAAGAAAATAAATTAAAACAAAGAAGTTGTAGAAAGTAAAATATTTTCATTTAAAGTAAAATTTATCATGTAGTATGTATGAGACAAATAAAGCCAAATCCCCAACAAAATTGTATACCTATTTGATACTATTCACCAATAATTCCAAAATAAAATTTACCTATCTAAAAATACACTTTATTTTACTTCCCCTTATAAACTCATACCTTACTTTATCCATTCTTGTCACTCCACACATCCATCTCAACATCCTCATCTCCGCTACATGCAATCGTTTCTCATCCATCTTTTTCACTTTTCACCGCCCAGCATTCCGATCCATACAATACGACAGGTCTAATCACGGATTTGTATATTTTCCCCTTTAACTTGAGGGGCATCCGTGGGTCGCAAGTTGTTCCGGTGACCTGTCGCCATTTCATCCATCCCGAGTTGATCCGGTGTGTAAGAATAGAATGATATTTTATAACCATGGTTTCGGAATTCCTGCGAAATGAAACAAATAAACCAGGAAAAATTATTTTTGACGAGATATCTTTGAAATCAATAAATAATAAAATCATTGAGTTAGCTAGTGACGTCATAGTTTGCTTAAGTATATCATACAAAAAATTTTTGGGAAAGTCGCTTTTTGACAGCTCTTAAAAGAATGTCAATTGATTAGTGGTTCAAATACCATTAGAGGATTAATTTTTTACACAATAAGCAGTTCAACTATGAAGGAGAAGAGTTGCGACCCCATACTGTGACGTCATGTACCCGTTATTAACACTTGCACGCTTTCAAATAAACAATAATAATCATATGAAAATAATTCTAACAAGAAAATAAAGATAAAATACACGATGAAAAATTAATTTGCACAAACTATTTTTAACCAACTTCAAAAAAGGAGGAGGTTCTCAATTCGTCGGGATCCTTTTTTTTATGTATGTTCCCCGATTTCTCGAAGACGCCTGGACCGATTTGGAAAATTTTTCTTTTGTTTGAAAGGGTATACTTCCCAAGTGGTCCCATGATCATCAGTTCAGGATCTGATGATGAGATCCCAGGGAATAGGGAATTTTATTAGTTTATTGTGCACTTGAGCGATGTTGTTATACCGGTGCTACGGATTACAAAATTTTAGTACACATGTAAGAGAATGATTTATTTGACAAGAATTTGGGTTGAATATTTAAACTAAAAAGTGTAAAAAAAAACTTTTTCAAAAAAAATTTAACCGCCTTCATAAACAACCACAAAAAAGGGTAAAATAACCTACAAAATAACTTTTCTTTCAGAAGTCGGTGGCTAAAAAGACAATGAAATGAAAAAAAACAAAGGCACCGATTTCTGAAAGAAAAGTTATTTTGTAGGTTATTTTACCCTTTTTTTGTGGTTGTTTTTTTTCCTTAACGTTATTTTCAAGTGACAGTTGACAGATGGAGCTCATTGATAATCTTCTTCTTAATTGAAACGCATAGTGTTTTGATTCTCTGATTATATCAGAAAGTACGATTTCTAGAGACTTTCTAAAGACCACCGACCTCTGCGTAAACAAAAGCTTACACAAACCATCATTTTAATAAACGAACTCTCTATTTTAAAAGGGCAAATGACTGTCCATTAGGATCTTTCCTGCCCGCTTTAACGGGTATATGATTCAGACGTATTTTAGTGTGGGTGGGCATGGGCACTTAGAGCAGCTTTACTACCGATAATCCATTTCAAAATACCGTAAAAATCTACTTTGTTCTTTTACTGTTGGTAAAATGTGATTGACGCACGATGTTAGTGTGCAACCATTTCGATAGAGGACGATAAACAAATAATGACTGACCGAAGTTTCGGTTTGAACTTCGAGCACCATCGGCAAAAAAACAGATCTCAATCCAATCTTGATGCATGTTTTATGACGGCTGCTTGACAAAAATCGGTATAAAGATTGATATTGAGAAATCTTATTAATTTCCAGCATTAGTCTGATCTTGAACAAACACTCAAGTGCACATCTAAATGACCACTAAGAAGGTTAAAACTACAGTTTCAAAATGTTGTTATCAATTGTGTGGCTTTTATGTGGCGCATCGAAGCCGGTTTATAACGCTATTATTTCGCATTGTTTTACATAGCATTGCGATAAACCAACTTCAATGGCCTTGGTTTCCATTTCGTAACGAATTTAAGTGCCTCTACAGAAGTTGGAAATAATATAAAAGAAACTTCGCGTAACTACTCCGTTGTTACTCCATTTTTGTCCCCGCGCTACATTTGTAAACATTTTGTAGTACCCACAAACAATTTTATGCTTCGTATATCTAGTAAATTACATGTACTTACTTGTAATTACATTACCTTGGTAATGCAGGTATAATGCATTTATAGGAAACCCATAGTTTCTATGAATGCATTATACGTTTTTTCGTGTCAGCTAATTTTCCGATGTTTTACCTCGATTGCGTCGAACCGCGGCGTATAGCCGTATCATAATAACATTAATTGTTTATACTGAAGTGTTTTTACCGAATTTTCTGAGAATTGGTGTAGGTAATTTGTGTCTTGTCATGTTCCTTGTCCCCAATGAGGGCCAATTACATGCCGATTAAAATAGCATTAACGAAATTACCGGCGCGCGACGAACGGCAGCTGCGGTGCGTCTGCGTCTTCATCTTTGAGACGCGTGTTATGGTTTTTAATAGTGACGACATGATGCGGTATTTAGTAGTTCTGTACTCCAATGATTACTTAGAATTATTTGTTTTTAATTGTGTGTTGTGGGGGCACGTGCTCTTCCCGTAACTGCTGTTTCCTCGTTCAGATAATTATGTTGTGACTAGACTAGAGAAACTGCTTTACAAATATTTATTTTATGACGAGAAGAAAAATATTTTGTTAGATATTATAAATGAGTAACTATTGTCCGTGGTTTCACCACTCCCCCAAAGCCTATAACCGTCTCTAAGTTCCCATCAATATCTTTACCAAAATTCATCAAAATCATTTCAACCGTCTAGACATGAAAATGGAACATAATACACTTTCGCATTCATAATATTAGTAGACAGTAATATAGTAGTACAATTCTTAAAACTGTTTACTGTTGAATTTTACAGCAAGAAAAACCCGCTGGAAATATTTTTATAGCACAAGGAAACATGGAGTAGGAACGGCGCTGAAAAACAGTACACAAATAACTAACTAGAAAATAGGTTTAACCGTGTAATTTTATCGCGTTATAAGCAACACTTAGTGAAGATTTTCTAGGAATGTATCAGTAACTTCTCAGTCCTAGGGTGGGTCGTCACGCCCGTGTAACTAGGGGGGCAAGGCAGGGAAGGTAACCGGCATTGACCTGATGTTCCACCTCACTGAATAACACCCTTCTGTTTATTTAATATCCAACGTGTTTTGCTCTGTGTAGTTCAATTAATTGTTGTTAATGTTTTTTTTTTATAAACAAGTTTGCTTGTTTGTTTTTATGAACTTGTAGGAGTCCAGGACTCATTATGAGAATTAAACTAGACATAAGTAATTGGAAAAAGACACGGTACGTATAGTATTGAAGCTTTTTCTATATTTTTTAATCCTAAGACAGTAAGACTATTATGTTTGCCGTACTTACCTACTTCATTAAGCCTCCTGCAGACACACGCGATTAATCGCGCGGGGCGACATGTCGCGAGTTTGGAAATTAGCTTGGCTCGTTGTCGCAGCGCGATTAATCGCGTGTGTCTGCAGGAGGCTTTACTTCCCAGAATTTGATTTTTATTAGCGACACTGTCGAATGTTGTAATTACAGCGTTTGATTTTTTTATAAAATCAGCGGATTCGTATCCTGGCCAGGAATATTGATTTTTCTAAAATCCTATGATGCAGTTTTAGTTTTCATCAAAATCGGCTTCGAGACTCTTTTCAGTTTTTTCGATATTCCGCGTACAGTTTCATTTTCTACTTTCTGATGAAGCCATCCACGCCCAGTTGAAAAATTCACCGTGTATTTCGAAATATTGTTGGACGGCATCGAAAATATTTGATTATTTTTGTGAATGCCATCGTTGTGTTCACGAATGCATGTTTTAATTATCGGTATTTGTTTTTGGATAGCTGTGAAAATACAAAATTTTTGTATTTTCATTAATAAATAAAAAAGCCGTTTATTTCATATTCCATTAATTAGGTAGGTACATTTCAAATGATGTTAGTAGGGTTTTAGTAGTTTTACTTATTGTATTTTGTAGTTTTAGTATGATTAGTCTCCTTTCTTGGAAATATGGACCCCTTTTTGGGTAATTTATTTATTCACACATAATTATAAGTTTATTTATTCAGCGGGAAAACTAAAAAAAATATTGGTATTAAATATTCGTCCGAATTATCCTAATCAAGTTTACTTGTTATTTTTATAATAACGTTGATATCGATTGTAACTAAAAATAAACTAGGTAGTACGTACTCGTAAATTAAATTAATTAAATCGTGCAAAACAAACACGCGGATTACCCTTTTAATCTGATTGCTGTATCCGTTTCGATTTGTGTAGCAGACTTTATGTTATCTTATGAAATAATAATTTGTCGGATGATTTCATTTTCAATCGTTGATTGCAATTTGCTGGGAATCATCATCATCAGCCTAATGTTCCTACTACTGGGACACATGCCTCCTCTTTGTGAGAGGGAGTGGACCGTAATCTACCACGCGGGCCCAGTGCGGATTGGTAGATGTCACATGTCTTCGAATTTTTGGTTCTAGAACATGCCGGTTTCCTCACGATGTTTTCCTTCACCGTTTTGAGAGCAATGGTGTTGAAATAAATTACACAAAGTAATCCGCCTGACGGGGTTCGAACCCACAACCTACAACTCGTAAGTCGAGGCCGATACCACTGGGCCACCACTGCTCTCATGCTGGGAATGAAAGGTAGGAAATCAAGATTTAAAATAAACACATTGCCTTCCTTTGCTTCACACATTGAGAGAAAGAGAATATTTGTCTTCACATAATACTAGCCCTGAAAAGAGTTGGTAAATGAATCCTTTAACAATGAACTGCAATCAATAATTGTCTAACGCCTTCGGACAATTTCCTGCATATTACGTACGACTTCTTTACAACGGAAGTACGTATATTATGTACTAAAGTACTAGTACCTACCGTACTTTTCCCCTGCTCACTCTTGGGTGATTGGGTCACATCTCTACCGAGAATTCCGTTTGTCACGCCATCCGTCGACGTAGCGAAGGGCGGATTCCATAATTAATTCCACTAATAGCGGCCATACACCATACTGCCTATCGTACAATCGGCATGACGATCGATTTGATCAAATTGGCAGTTCGTCCATATACACCATACACCATACTGCCTATCGTACAATCGGCATGACGATCGATTTGATCAAACTTCAATTCGGCAGCAGTGATGCCAACTTAGCAACTTTATAGCTAGATCTAGCTATTATTCGGTGACCGACAGCTACAATTTTATAAAACTTGTGCCTTAACTTTTTAGCTACTTTTTTTACCGACTTGTTTTTTTACCGATTTATCCCACTAGTGGGAATCAGTTGGTAATACAAGTGAAGGTCGGAAAACATTTCGACGCCCCCAAGGAATAAACCTGTATTATACTATTACTGACTTTTTACTGTTATACCATTTACGGTATCTATGGGTCGGGATACACTTATGCAATTTTTTTCAAATTTTTTCTGCGATAATTTCCAACGAATTTCCTTATAACACTTTTGTTCTTTGGAAATTTTTCATTTTTTATTTACTAGAAAAATAACGTAATACATTATTACAAATTAAATTCTGTGGCTACATTTCGGTAAAGTAATATTACTGTAAAATATTTCACCTAAACTTCTGGTTAACGCGATTACAGGTTTATTATCGTAAATTTTGTGGTAGACATTTTCGGTAACGCACTGTAACAGTTGTGTGATTTATATGCCCAAAAAACCTGTCCACCTCAGGCCCAAGCCACGGATGATCCACGGGCCAGACTTTCACGCCATCTCACAGACGAGCTTCCCGACATTGATGTGGGTGAGATTAGAATAGCTCTCGGACAACTACATAATCTCGTCGTTTCCTCATCAATTCCAGAGTCTCGCTGGTAAGTACGACTTGCGTCCTTGATTTTTTGGTCGAAATTGTTTGAAGCACACCTCGCGGATGACACGTACCAGGCCTCCGGTGGCATCAATAATATCCTCAGTGGTTTCCAACATGGCGAATCGGTTCTGTAGTTCCAACTATAAGTTTTCACGACCAGTTTCGACCTGAGGCAGCGTTGGTCTGACAGTTGACCTTGTCAAGCGCACTCTTTCTATTTTTATATTTATATTCAGAGTGCCTCTAACTAGTCGATGATCACTTCCGATATTGACCCTGTTGATCACTGAGACATCTCGAATATATGGCGCCTATCAGATACAACGAAGTCGATCTCGTTTCTTGTCACGTTATCGGGGCTTCGCCAGGTCCACTTCCTTTGAGGCTTCTTCTGGAAAAAAGAGTTCATCAGAAAAAACCCCTGGACCTCGAGGAAGTTTACCAGCATTCTCTCCCTGTGATTTCTGCTCCCATAGCCGAATGGATCTACTCTCGACTCGCCACTCTCTTGTACTCCCACTTTTGCGTTGAAGTCACCCATAACAACAGTGTAGAATTACTATGTCTTCGTACATGGCCTCGACTTTGTAGTCAGGGTATGCGGACGTTGGAGCATACACTTATATGATCTTTAGGGAGTACCTTTCTGATATCCTCAGTATAAGGTATTGGCCCCTTGCCGATACACTGCCACATTCCAGAATGTTGCACCTGAGTGATTTGTGGACCATAAACCCGACGCCACTTTGGGATTATTGGTGTTCTTCTCGGAAGTAGAGCAAGTGGCCACTATCGAGGGCTATCGTGTCCTCCCCCTGTCTACGGATCTCCGATAATCCCACGATGTGCCAGTTAATACGACTTAACTCTACTTCCAATTCGGCAACGTGCTCGTCCAACCGCAGAGAGCGTCCGTTGTACGTCTCCAAGTAAAAATTTCGTTTAGGGTACCCTGCCGTCGCCCGGGGATTCTTAGCACCCCTCGCCGCACCGTTACCGTGGTCTGTACCATGGCCAGGAATAGTGCAGCTACCGGGAACTGGGGGCCTCAAATCATTGTTGTGCTTCATGTTTGGGGGGATTTGCCTTAGTCACCACGCTTGGCAGGCGGATTGGTGACCGCAGATGCTGAAATGCTTCCGCTGTTGGTGCTGCTGCCCACTATCAGGTTAAGCATTTCAAGGCATTTCAGCATACGCAGCATACCGCCATGTACCGGTTGCCAGAGCTAGGGCAGGTGAGGCAGATGGTGTTACCTCACATTCTGGCTCATAACCCTTAGTCGCCTTCTACGACACCCACAGGAAGAGATGGGGTGGCCTATTCTACTGCCCGGAACCACACGGGGTTGCACTTTGTGCAATAGTGGAGCGATTCCACGGTATATTACCATGCATTTTACGAATCCTTAATTTATGTAGAGAATAGTGATGATCGCGATAATACTGATGATGCCACTGACAATACCGATTAGTTATTAATTTTTTAGCTTGGCTACTTTTGTTATACTTTTACTGATTGTAATTTGTGATCTCTATGAGAACTTCGTTCCCAATAAACATTATAATTTAAAAAAAAATATGAGTTTCATTTAATTATTCCTTGGAGATACCGACGACAAATTTATTTTACATAATCGGTTTTCAATGATTACAATAATATGGCTACCAAAATTTTTCTATAAAATACGGGTTACACTACTTTACCCTTTTAATGTTATTTAAAATTTTACTATAAGAAGTCGGTAACTGAACGTTACAATCTCTCTCTATAACGAAAAAACACGTTTAATAATCCAGTAAAGCAATATTATGCCTATGATTTTTAAGAATTTTACAAGAATAATTCGGTAAGTAAACATTACTGGAATAATATTGTTAAGTCAGGATGGTAAGATATCAATACCCTAAAAATAGTATGAAACCATTTTCGGTAATATGTATTTTGGTGAATAACTAATTCTGTGTATAATTAATAGTTATACTTAATACTATAAACTTTTCGGGTAAAAATTAGCTATTACGTCATATAAAAATGTTTTCATAATTCCCTTTTGTTGAAGAGATATACCCCAAAAACACTAAATCATTTTTTTGTAAAATTTGATTTTTGCGATTACCGGTTTATTCCCCGGGGGCGTCGATTTGCTTATCGTAAAGCAAATGTTTTCCGACCTTCAATCGATTTTCGATTTTATTGACATTTATGCAAACACCGGATTTTAATGAAGGAGCAATGTTAGCTAACGAGAATGTGAGAAAAAACAAACTAAATTTTGAATGTCAATAAGGTCGAAAATCGCTTGAACCTGTTTTTTAAACTTGCTGAACGATAGCAAGTTAAAAAAAGGTTCAGGCGATTTTCAACCCTCCATTCCATTCCACTCCACTCCACTCCACTCCACTCCACTCCACTCCACTCCATCGCAGTCTGTAAAAAGTGTCGTTACAATTTTTTCCGCCTAGCCCCCTTTCGCAACGCGCCATAAGGAACTTCGTTCCAAAAAAATATACGTTTCGAATTGAGAACCTCCTCCTTTTTTTACGTCGGTTAAAAAGTAGCTACCGAATATTAGCTAGATCTAGCTATAAAGTTGCTAAGTTGGTATCACTGCTGCCGATTTGAAGTTTGATCATTCCGATTTGATCAAATCGATTTGATCAAATTGGCATGATCAAATCGATTTGATCAAATCGGCATGATCAAGCCTATTGTTATGCCAATTTGATGGATTCCACGCCCACACACGGTCAAATCTAACTGATCAAATCGGCAGCGTCATGCCGATTGTACGATAGGCAGTATGGTGTATGGCCGCTATAATAGTATAGGAGAAAATTGTTTGTTCATCAGCGTTCTAGGAAAATGAACTACCTAAGTACTTCTAAAGAAAAAATAATAGATGGTTCTCTGAAAACACATCGACATAGTTACGAACGCGTCGTGTTTGCACAATAAACAGGTTCTTTTATGAGAAGAAAAAATTTGAGACACTGAATTTCGTAATGTTAGTATGTTTATACGAGAAATTCTTGGGAATCACTTAACCGGCCGTAATGTTTGATCTGGTAACGTTCCAATTGGGTCACAACAGACTGATTCCATGCTGCCTAGTTACACATTTTTGTTATTGCAGTGTTCGTAATCTTTTGTAATCTAATCCGTGTTCTCGTTCATCACGCGGAGGTGAATCAATTTATCTGTATCAATATCATTTAGTAATGGTTTCTGATGTATGATATAATTGTGGGATTAGATTGTTGATACGATAACCCGGTAGGAGTTAATCTTGGCAGGTACATCTACTGTAATTTTGATGATTATTTACTTATCTACATTATGTAGCTTGTATTTACTGCAGTGTACCTGTAACATTGTGTAATAACTAATAATTAATCACAAACGTGTATCTGTAGATTTCTACTTATATCAGAAAGGTGGGCTGTGTGTGTTGGTACTTTTATGATTGTATTGAAGTGAACGATCTCTTCTTCAAATTTGACGTCACACACAATGCGATGTTTGACAAATATTCCTATTGTTATTTTGTGGTTTGGTTCATCGACTCATCTTTTAATCGAAGTCTCAGTCAAATATGGACCGGAGTGTTGCTAAATGAGGTAATCAGTATGATTCATTTTACACTTCGAGGTATATTGACAAAACGATACTTACTGAGTACACTTTAGGTATTATTTTAATAGCTACTGGTGTTAAGGACAAATTATTTCACTTATTTATGCACGTGTAATGAAGGTTATTTCATTTGCAATAAGGTAAATGTGTATTATTAATCCGGAAAACAGTGGTTTCGGGAGCTGAGAATCATATTTGCAGAATCATATACCTACCTAGTTTATTAAACATGATAAAGGGATTAAACGCTATTCAGCAATCAACAAATTAACAATTAACACGATGGAAACAGTAAAGCTACGTTCACGGAAACAGTAAACAGTGTGTTTAAATATCAAACATTTCAGTTAAATGAAAGCTTGTCGGCCTGTCATGTACAGTTCACCCACACCACAGCTCTCGGAATATTCCGGGACCATGCAGCTTGTGTCTACATTATAATTATCTTTCTCACTACATGGAAACAGTTCCGATAATTGTGATAAAAAACCTAGTTATTAGTTGAGCAACAATTGCAAGTTATTGCAGCGAAACAATACTCGGTATTGCTATTACTCTACTATCGGATAACCACCGGTTCTAGAAACTAATTGCAGTCTTAGGGCATTTCTTGAGAAGACTACACTTTCTAGGATTTAGATAGGGGAACAGTGCATAAGACGGGGACGATAATAATCGCGCGGTATAATGGGGACATACACTCTTTAGGCATACAAGCTTAACACAACACTAACGTAGAGCAAGCGCCATCAGTACGTAATTTGCAAGCGGCCAGACGCAAATGGCGTCCTGTTGGCGCTTGTGCTACGTTAGTTTTGTGTTAAGTTTGCCTTAGGTGTATGATTTCCCATCATACCTCGCGTCCCCGTCTTATACACTGTTCCCCTATTGTAAACAATCTTGAGGAATGTGGTGGAAAAGCGGGTTTCTTTGGAGTGGTGTACTTTGTGAGAAAATGCTAAATTTTAAGACAAGACTTCCCGAAGGACACGGTGGAGCATACGGTGGAGGTGTGCCCCGCTTGGGCTGAACACCGCCATGTCCTGACGGAGGCGATAGGCGGCGGCGACCTCTCGCGCCCAGCATTGGTCGACGCTAAACTGTGGGGCGAGCGTAATGGGAAGCTGTCACCTCCTCTTGCTAAGCAGTCATGCTAGCGAAGGAGGAGGTGAGATGCGTTCACCTCACGACCCAGCCGCCGCGGGAGATGCCCAAGACATCGGATGGTTTTACAACTAAAAAAATAAATAATAAAAGGATTATGACTTAAACGTTCCTTTTAAAGTCTTTTGGTTGCATCCGGGACCCGGGATCAGATAGGGCATGTGAAGATACAGCCTGGTATTTGGTCAAGAGTCTGATAGTCCCTTCCCGGTTTTTAGATAAATTTATCTTTCCGCTTCAGTCAAGGTAAGAGGACTCATTTCATGATTACCTATTAGACCGCAAAAATGTCTCGGAGTATTGTGCTTTTCATCAGGAATTTTGACATTGTTGAGACTTTGCGTAACCCTACTGTGAAAACAGTGACTTAGAATATTGAATGTCCTAGAAGGCCACCTAAGAATATTGAAGACAGAAAAATTAAGAAGAAGAAATTAAGTATAAATTGCTCTCATCATCAGCCTATAAATGTTCCCACTGCTGGGACACAGGCCTCCTCTCTGAGAGAGGGACTGGGCCATAATCCACCACGCGGGCCCAGTGCGGATTGGTAGATGTCACATCTCTTTGAATTTTTGGTTCTAGGACATGCCGGTTTCCACACGATGTTTTCCTTCATCGTTTAGAGAGCAGTGGTAATGCGCCTGACGGGGTTCGAACCCACGACCTACAACTCGTAAGTCGAGGCCGATACCACTGGGCCACTAAATTGCTCTCAATAACATAAAACTGTCCTTTTTGAAAGGTGAATAGGATATAAGCCCTATATTTCCATGAACATTTCTTATACCTCGATGCGGGTAGCCGGCTATATAAGGCTTCCTGTAAAATACCCAATATTTGTTATTGGAACGAAAAGTTAGAAATACCTAGAAGTAAAAAGTATCGAATTGCTGTTGAGTAACTTCAATTTGCTCTTTGTTCACGGAATCGTGGAATTTCATTAAGTTTTTCAATTTCGATTCGTTCCTTTCTTCCTCAAACGAACGACCTTTTACAGAATTTTCAGAAAACCTTATTTTGTAAGAAATTCTTTGTGCAGAAAATATCTACAAGATCATAGAATAGGTACACGAGTAGGTGGTAGGTGGTAGGTTATTGTGAAAAACAAATTACAGCAAATCATCGACGATCGATTGCTGCTATCGCATGCCTATCTATGCATCTTGCATCTATATATATAATAAAAACCGGCCAAGTACGAGTTGGACTCGCCCATGAAGGGTTCCGTAGTAGCAAGCATAGATTAGCGATATAATTATATTGAGATTCGTAAGTAATATACACAAACAATAAAAATAAATTTGTTTTTCATAGTGTTTGTATGAATGGCAAAGTTATATTTGCGGTTTTTGAAAATGTACTAAATCTCAAAAACTGCTAACTGTATCTCATCCAAACCAATTTTCATTGGAAGTTTTTGTTGAGGTCTACATTATTTTTTGGGGGGACACATTTTACTACAGCTTGGCAAGAACGTCTTGAAACGGAACTAATATTTTTATTTGCTGACAACTTTTTAAAATATTTGATGTAAACAAAGACGCAGGTTTGTAAGATTTATTATTGTGCCATAAAACTAACGTAATAAGTGAAAATAAATAAAATAAAATCATTCAAAGTGTTGGTAGCGAGAAGACAGTGGCGACTTCCGGTTTTCTACTGTTTTTTGCCAAGCTGTACTTTGGAAGTGTCTCTCATGCAAACTGTTCATTTTAGAAAAAAATGGTAGTAGTAACCTCAATATCAATTTTAAAGACCTATCCATAGATACCCCACACGTATGGGTTTGGTGAAAAAAACATGAGTTTCAATTCTAAGTATGGGGGCACCCCCAAAATTTGTTTTGATTTTATTTTTGTGTGAAAATCCTAATGCTATCTATATATCCTATTGTTACGTCGATCGAATTACGAGACCTATCTATAAGCTTCTCGAAAGTTCCACAAGGTTCTCGACAATTCTACTGAAGATTGGTCAAGAAGTTTCTAGAAAATTCTACCCTGTTCTAGATGTTTCGAGATGGTTCTGGAATGTTCTAGAAGGTATGGGACTATGTAGAAGTCTATTCTAGTGAGTTTATAAGTGTTTAATTGTTGAGTAGTGTTAAGTGTTTGTTTTAATTAGTGATTCGTGTGCGAATAAAGTTTATTTGGTTTTAATTGGTGTTAATTAATTTATCCCAATACCCAGCTCGTAACAATATAATACATCTACCTACCAAGTTTCAACAGGATAGCTCTTATACTTTGGACAAAAAGTGGCTGTGACATACGGACGGACAGACAGACAGACATGACGAATCTCTAAGGGTTCCGTTTATGCCATTTGGCTACGAAACCCTAAAAATCAATGCCACTTTTCGTTGTAACTTTATAACTCAAGAACGGGCCCACCTATCCAAACCAAATGTTTAGGCTTTGTTCGGACTATTTAGTAGATTATTTATGTGAAGTTTGTACAAAATCGGTGGAGCGGTTCTTCATTTATCACATTTTTTTTAACACGTAGCGAAGTACGGGGCGGGCCGCTAGATGTTTATGAAAAAAGAAAAACTGACATCAAGTTTTAATAAATAAATATGTTTAATGGCACAGCAAAACATGAATTTAAGTAACACAGAACCTCTCCTCATTACCTACGAACGAAATGTGGTTCATGAATTCGCTTACGTGAGATGAGATATTGGGAATTACTGAATGAATTTATCAAGTTCTTTAGGTAAATACTGACTACTTTAAATGTTTTAGAGAAAAACCAAGAGTATGAATAACTACATAAATTGTTTGGAACTGATTTCCCCACATTTCGTCAGACTACTGAATTGAAAAATTCCATTCTTTGGTCAGGTTACGTTAGTTAGAGTTAGATTTGGTATGATCAGAAAAACACATAAAAACATCGTTTAAAAAAGAAGCTATAGTAAATTTAGAAAATAATAAAATACTCTTGAACATTATACTTGAAAAAATTGAGGCTAAAGCACCTTCTGGCCGAGTCCAAGCCTACTAATATTATAAACGTGATTGTTTGGGATGTTTGTAAGTCTTTCACACAGAAACTACTGAATGGATTTGGATGAAATTTGGTACACAGATAGTTTATAATCTGGATAGTTTTTATCCCCATTTCCCGTGGGATAATTTTCGAATTGTAGCGAGTAAAACCACTCGCGCTGCCGCTGGCAACAGCTAGATGATACTTATTGTGAATGGATCAAAAAAACATATTCCTATAACGGAATCGAGGTCAGATTATTCTCTGATTCTGGGAAAACCTTTTCAAAGGGAAAAAAGCACTTTTCTAAGTATCGTAAACCTCGTTCAAAGAAAGAAAAAAAGAAATAAGGTAAAGAAATGAATTATTCAAAGCTAACTTTGTACCCTTGTGAAAAGATTTTAATATTCTAATGTCGTTTTCAAAATAGAAGGCCACAATCCCTTAGACATTTAGTGCGCGGGGACTTTTTTATCGTGGTAAAATCATCAAATGAGTCCTCCCACCAAGGGCAGGGCGGGAGGGACTGTCAGCCTCGTACTGACTAAAATTCACGGTGTCCTTCAATAGTCCTTTACGTTCCAGGGTCACGGAAATGAGATAATAGTCCTGCGACCCCGGCAGGCTTTGGCCCTCTAGAGGCGGGCCCCGTCAATATGCTGACACTCTTTGAGGCGCGCGTGGAACACAACGCGCCGTCGACCCGGGCATGGTCCATGGTCAGACAGCGAGTCGCCCGTTACTCGCCGCCCGCATGCCCGCGCCTACGGTGGCCGGAGATCGTCTGCCGACGTCCGACGCCGTGGGCGTCTACCACTGCGGCTAGGGTGGAGGGAGGATGATGTCCTCTCCCTCACGCGGCCCGCCTCCTCCTTCGCGAGCATGACTCCTTTTGCGAAGCAGTGATGCTCGCGGAAGGAGCTTCCGCTCCTCTATTCCGAGGAGCGACCGCTTCCCGCTCCGTCTCGCCCCGCAGCATGGCCTCGACCAATGCCGGGTGCGAGAGGACCCTGCCTATCAGTGCGCGGGGACTTAGCGGTAAAATCAAATGTTTGAAACACGCCACGAGGCACCACTAGTGGCGAATTCGCGTACTTGCAAAGTAACTTAATTATGACTTATTCGCGCCGCCCGCGCCCGTCGCTTACACCGCTTAGACCAAGCAGACTCGAACTTGAGTTCTGGGATCCATCTGGATCTGTACTCCAGACGCTACAATAGATACATTAGACACTGGTACACTAGATGGCGCAACGTCACTGCCGTCACCCACGTCACCCCACGTTTATCAATGGAGAGTAAGGGCTCGTTTACACAGATCATCCGTACTTACAGGACCGTTTTAAACGGATCCGTCGCTTATGAAGATGATGTCCACGCATAGGGTTACCAGATGAAAAAATCAAAAGTTCGGAGAAAAGGTGATTACCATTGAAAAATCCTGAGATTTTTTACAGTTTGAAAATTTTCTCTCAAACGTACTTAAAATGTCGTAAAATTTTAATTTAGTCATACACTGCGGATTTCGCTCACGCGTTGCACATAGGGTTACCAGATAGAAAATTTAAAAGTCTGGAAATAAATTCTGAATTTCAATCATTAAAAATCCAAAGATTTTCTCGAGTTTTAGGTACAACTTTGTCGTGTGCGCAGTGTGTGCGGATAGGTTTCTACCATCTATCTCTCCCATAGGTTTCATAGATTTTAAGGTTTGATTTTATATATGCAATCCACAAGACCACAATCGATTTTAAAATTAGTATCAATATGATAATAATGTTATTGTATAAAGAACATTACCTATTATTTGTTTGTCTAATCGTCTAATAAAAAAATCGTGGGACTTCAATAGTCTAGTAATCTAGTTGGTAAAGCGTCTGGAGTAGGTTTTGATCCAGAAGGTTGCAGATTCTAGTCTAGCTCAGAGTCGATTTTTTCGTCCCACAGAAAAACTTTAAAATCAGCAGCAAAACAATCTAGCAATTTTTTTTAAACATAAAAGAATTTCCAAGAAAAACGTTTCATGCTGCTACGATTTCGAAGTATTTCCCGACGATATAATCCCTGGTATGCAGACGTATTTATTTCATACTTGTAAACGAAAATAACGCTGAAATTATCCAACATTCTTATGATACAAGAACATCTTTATACAATGAATAATGTGCACGTTACCGAAGTGTTACTAACGAGGGAGAATGCGTCGACTGGAACTAAGGATTTAAGCGCCGAACGAATAAACGGTCGCCAGCGAATCCTCGGAAGTACGAAATGTAGTTAGCCGGTTGAGTGAATTAACTCTTTTTCTTACCACCAGTGTTCCGAGTACCGCGGTAATGAAGGGTCTAATTACCAACAGTTCGCAGTAACATGGCGGTCTCTCTGTAGTGTACGGTCGTAATTACTACCCGTTCCAATGTGCCATGTTTCGGGGAATCAGCGCCGCGTGTAATACACGCTAAAAATTACAATTACAACGTAGTGACATTAAACTATTTGCAGAAAATGGAATAATTAAGTCTTTAGCTGAAGACCGTGAGCATTCCGATAGATGGCGCTGTTGAAATGGATTTTTAGAATGTGTAGACCAGCATGAGAAGGGGGCTTAATTCATAGGTCGGATTTCATCATGGATTTTTCAATTTAGCAGTATTTAGTGATTGAAATTATGTCTGGTCAAGTTGATGACGTCTATTAGGGCCCACAAACTTATTTCTTGGGACACACAGTGACACACTGTACCTAAGTATACCAAGGGGTCGTGGAACTGTCCAAATAGGAAACCGGGCCGGGCTTTTGGAGTTCGGTGGATTTTAGTCAGTACGAATCTGATAGTCCCTCCCGCTCCACGAAGGGGAGGACACATTGGATAACTTTAAGACATTAAAAAAAGTTTCTGTCTAAAACTTCATTTACCTATATATTAATAAAAGTGGTTCACATTGTGGTTACAAGTTGGGATTTCCGTTATCAGGAGTGTTGCATGTTGGTTGCATGACATCTCTCGGGAAATACATAATCCGCCAAGCAACGTCCCGGTGCTAAGTAGTAAGTATTTTACTTTGTACCACTTAGCTATGGCTTGCGGTTTGAACAGATAATAATGACCAACCGGTTTACTTACGTGTCGCCGAAATCCCCGCTACGTCTTCTTCTATATTATCTAGTTTTAGGGGTTCCGTACGCAAACGGTGAACGGGTGCCTATTAGGGTAAAACCAGATAACACGCCCTAGTTGATAAAACGCCCCGTTATTCTAGCACTTAAACTTCAGCTCGGAGCCACTAACGAGGGTTGCTAGCAGCTCTCAATTTAGGACCCATTAATATTAGTAGTAATTTTTACCTGTGGTGCTAGGCAACTGGGCGTCTCCCAGTTGTAATGTCCCTTTGTGCATATTGGCCTTGTTTTGTTCTGTCTCCTGCTTGACATGGAGGGAAGTGGAAACATATTATTCCTACTCCTCCACTATTCTTTTCTGATTAATTTCGTTGCAGGATCCAAGACAGGTTAATTCATTCTCCGGGACAGTCGAGCTTCATTGTCTTTCAGGCTTTCAGGAATTGCAGTGGCCTAATATGGCCGAGGCTGTGGGCCATTATTTACGTGTTTGAGTGCTAGAATAACGGGGCGTTTTGTCAACTAGGGCGTATTACCTGGTTTTACCCTAATAAGAATCCGTTGTCCGTCCGTCTATCTGTCCGCCTGTCACCAGGATGTATTTGTGTCATGAACCGTGACAGTTGAAATAAGTCACAATGATGTGTTTCTGTTGCCGCTATAACAACAAATACTAAAAACAGAAAAAAATGTGTTAAGGGCTCCCATAAAACAAACATTATTTTTTTGCCATTTTTATTGATAACTAGCTGACCGGGCAAACTTCGTACCGCCTCACCTTTTAAACCTTCCCTGGACTTCCAGAAGTAATTCAAGACCAAAATTAGCCAAATCGGTCCAGCCGTTCTCGAGTTTTAGCGAGACTAACGAACAGCAATTGATTTTTATATTTATTGATAACTAGCTGACCGGGCAAACTTCGTACCGCCTCACCTTTTAAACCTTCCCTGGACTTCCACGGATAATTCAAAACCAAAATCAGCCAAATCGGTCCAGCCGTTCTCGAGTTTTAGCGAGACTAACGAACAGCAATTGATTTTTATATATAAGAGATCAAAAGTGTCTAGGGATCAAGCATTTTTATGCGGATTTCTTGAGATTGAGATGTGGCTTTGTAATAAATTTATGATTTTATAAATTTATATGGATCCTTTTTGGTGCATTTCATAATTTGAATCAGGAACTGTGATACAAATTCGAGTAAAAGATGAAAATCAGCTGTCAATATTTTCCCTATAAAAACATACAACGCATTGAAGACATTATTAGTGCTACTGTTTCCCTACTACTGATTAAAACCAACGTTATTATGGAGCGGCGACGTCATTTAAGCAGGGAAGAAATGCTCAGAGCCGTGGGAATGATAGAAGCTGGTTCCCGGCAACGTACTGTGGCTTTAGCTCTGAATACAAGTCAGAGTGTTATCAGTCGACTTTGGACACGTTACCGAAGCACTGGTACCGTGGCTGAGCGCCATGGAGGACGGTATCGCTGCACCACACGGAGACAAGACCGATACATTCAAATCTTAACTCGAAGAGCTCCAACAATAACCGCCATGATGTTAGCCGTGAGGCTTCATCACTCTTCAGGGAACTTAATTAGCGACCAAACAGTCAGAAACCGCTTGCATGAAGTGAACCTTCATTCCCGAAGACCGCTACGGGTACCACCTATAGCAATGCACAATCGTAGGATTCGATATCAATGGGCTCTTGAACACAGAAATTGGGCAGAAGAACAATGGCGTTTCGTGTGCTTTTCTGATGAGTCTCGTTTCGGTATGAGACCGGATACAAGACGTATACGACACTGGAGAACCCCTGGACGCCAACAGCGATTAAAATCCTGCCAGGAAGTCCATCCTTATAGTGGTGGAACCATCATGGTATGGGCGGGTATTTGGATCGGCGGAAGAACTGAGTTGATTTGGATCAGAGGCAACCTCAACGCTCAAATTTATGCTGAGACGATTGTATCAGACGTCATCGTTCCTCTACAAGTGCAAATCGGTCCCTTATTTCAGTTAATGCATGATAATGCACGACCGCACACCGCAAGAGTTGTAAGACAGACTCTCGCCGCAGCTAACATCAATGTCCTGCCCTGGCCTGCTCAGTCGCCAGACTTGAATCCGATTGAGCATGCATGGGATACGCTACAGAGAAGAGCTCTGCCGAATATGGAGGGTATCCAGTCGCAAGAAGACCTTTTTTTGTTGTTGCAACGAACATGGGCGGCCATTCCACAGCGTGATTTGGATGAACTCATTTTGAGTATGCCAAACCGATGTTCTTGTGTTGTTAGTGTTTGCGGTAGAAACACGGATTATTAATTGTTTAAGTTACCCAATAAAATTTTAAAGAAAACTGTTATTTCAGTCTTTTTTTCGAACTTTTGTGTTAGTGGTTCAAATGTCAAAAATCCCTTTATTAGGAAAATGGCAAATTTCTTTATTAATGCAAAGGTGACTTGGTTTATCGTTACTGTGACAAACGAAAACACTTTATTTGATGAATCCTTAAAGAAAATTTTAATTAATATCAATCAGGAGAAAAGTTATTGCAAAAATATATGTTGATCCCTAGACACTTTTGATGTGTGTATAAGAAGATACGGAACCTTTGGTGCACGAGTCCGACTCGCTTGGCCGGTTTTTTTTTATTGGCACATCTGAGAGGTCAGAATCGGTTAATAGACTTTAAATTACTCATGAAGCGGATATTAATGTTTTGTATGTCCTTTTATGGTATTTTTCGCCAAAGCGGAAAAATCCTCGCACACTGTTTTGATGTTACTGAATAATGGACTGTTTCTGTACCAGTATAACCAGAGGCGGCCTTACCCATTGCGAGGCCCCGGGCGGCAGGTCTTTGCGAGGCCCTTTGTCCTTTATAAAAAGTATGTGATGCGAAAGTAGGTCTGGTTGTTTGATTAAGTTATTTGTCATGTTGGAGGAGAAATGCTAAAGTTATACAATTAAATAAATATAATTTGAGTTTTAAAACAGTTCGTACAGAAACTTTAAACATCCGTGTTTTCGTAAAATCGAGTAGTTCTGATTTTTTGCAGACTTGTTCATGATGTTGGCCCAAAGAATAATCCAAGTTTGAGACATCGAGCACCGAACGTAACTTTGTCAAAAATCGATAAAAAAAAAACCGAACATTTTGGTGTTTTTAAAATTTTGGTATTTTTGGCGATTATAACCTATATTATTATAACTGCAATATTGCTAAAATGATTTCTGTAGACCCAAAAGCTTCCGAGTAAGCGCTTTTCAAAAATAATAAAATCAACATTAGTTTCCCATAAGTCAGATTACTGTTTAACAACAAATGTGGAAAAGGTAAAGCATCAGATATCATGTCTTCAGTTGGGTGTTTTCAAACTTCATAACTTTTTCGAAAAAAATCTCGGAAAAAATATAATATATAAAAATTATTAGGTCTACAGAGGTATTTAAGGTCTAGAGAGGTCAACAAATTAATGTGGAAGAGGCAAAGCAACAGATGTCATTTATTCCAACATCACTATTCGCTTCTTCAAAATCCTCATTGGAACCAGAGGTTTTTCTCTATCTAGACTTTGGCCATCGAACCCTGAAGGGCTAATATTAGGTCTTTGAAATTGCCGTTCTGCAGTACTGGCCATTTCAAATCAAAATAATTTTTGTTTGGCTAAGAATTTTAATTCCAAATTAATTGTATTTTAAAAACATGGTTTTTTTTTTCCAAAAGTAGTCATTTGTTTATTGATTAGTGTTACATTTTCATCGCATTTCAATCTTTTTCGTCATCATAGATACCTACGTTAAAAAATCGAGTAATTATGGAGAGTACCGTCGTGGCAGCAACGCGGCACAAGCGGCACGCAACATCAACAACGTTTACGGAGTTAACACTACAAACCAACGCACCACCTGTTATTGGTTTGCTCGCTTCCGTTCTGGAAATTTCGATCTGAAAAATGAACCTCGCGGTCGTCCGAAGACTTTGGTCGACAATGACGAATTAAAGGCGATTGTGGAAGCTGATGATACACAATCTACGGCTAAATTAGCAGCAGCTTTCGACGTTAGCGTCAAAACAATATTGGTCCATTTGCGTCAAATTGGCAAGGTAAGAAAGCTTGACAAATGGGTGCCCCACGAACTCAATGATTGCCAGCGCGAAGTACGCGTCGAGATGTGCCTTGCACTGCTCAAGAGACACACAAATGAAGGAATTTTGAACCGCATTGATACCTGCGATGAAAAATGGATTTTGTTTGATAACCGCAAGCGCTCAGCAAATTGGTTGGATCCTGGTTCAGCACCTAAACAATGCCCTAAACGAAAACTTACCCTTTAGAAAAGTGATGGTCACTGTTTGGTGGTCTAGTGCCGGTGTGATTCATCACAGCTTCTTACCAAACGGGGTGAGCATTACTGCAGATGTGTACTGTGAAGAACTGAACACAATGATGGAGAAGTTGGCACATCTCCAACCAGCACTGGTCAATCGCTCGTCTCCGCTGCTTCTGCACGACAACGCGCGACCTCATACTGCCCAGCAGACGGTCTCCAAGTTGCAAGAACTGGGGTTGGAAGTCTCAGCGCTCTGCTCACCAGACCTTGCGCCTACGCAGACTACTACTTTTTCCAGAATTTGGATAACTTCTTGGCGGGAAAAAAATTCAATACCCGAGTGGCGCTATAAAATGCCTTTGAAGAATTTGTTGCCTCCCGCCCCGCTGATTTCTTTAAGAAGGGCATTAATAAACTGCCACTGCGTTGGCAAAGATGCATTGATTGCATGGGTGATTAGTTCGATTAATACAAATAAAAAATACATAGAAATTTTTTTTTCATACAAAAATTTCATAGGTAAACCTATTATTTGATCGTTATCTTCTCTTATTATCATATCTCCTTCCTAAAGTAGACTAAATGTGCTACAATATGAGACTAAAAATCCCCGACTTCGAGTTGTAGATCGCAGAGTCGAACCCAGCCCGGAATTACTTTGTGTGATTTATTTCATCACCACTGCTCTCAAAACGGTGAAGGAAAACATCGTCAGGGAACCAGCATGTCCTCGAACCAAAAAATTTAAGACATGTGACAACTACATCTACCAACCCGCACTGGGCCCGCGTAGTGGATTATGGCCCCCTTTTACAAAGAGGAGGCCTGTGTCCCAGCAGTGGGAACATTATAGGCTGATGAAGATGAAGAGTGAATAAAAATACCTCAGTAGACCCAATAGTCTCCGAGATAAACAATCACAAAGTTCTAAAACATCCCAAGCCCAACTGATGACATGATATCTGATGCTTTGCCTCTTCCACATTTGTTGAAAAAAAAATAACATTGATTTCAGATACCGCTAGAGTTACTCGAGTGGTGTCTTTAATATTGCAAGAAATTGCGAAGTTCGAAAAAATATATAAATTTTGAAAAGCTCATCTCGGAAACTACTCTACAGATATAATTCGATTCTCATATTGTAGCAAAAGGCATCTTTGAAACAGTTCTGAGATGTTATTATCAACAACTAGTCCTTTAGGGAAACTCAAAATTTTCAAAAAAGACCGAAATTTTCGAGGTTTTTATTTTTTTACGAAGTAGCGTTCGGTGTTTGAGGTCTGAAACTTTCTATTAATCATTGGGCCAACATCATAAACAAGTCTGAACTCAAAGCCCTGAACTACCGGATTTAGTGTAAACTAGCCGTACGTTCAGGCAAATAAATCATTATACTAATTAAAAGATTTACAAAAATATTCAACCAATTCTGAGATGATTAATTTAAAAATAGATGTTTACAATTTTTTTTTAAACTGAAATCTTATTTAATGTACCTACCGTTATGTTTATAGGTAGCCTTAATGAGTAGTTAGGGTCAAAAGTTTTAAATAAAAAATGTCAATTTTTCTTTTGCTTGGTTTGTTGCGCGAGGCCCCCTGCAAGCGCGAGGCCCCGGGCGGTTGCCCGGTTCGCCCCCCCCTAAGGCCGCCACTGAGTATAACGTATAAATTTCGGCACAAACATAGTGTGTCTCAACTCTCAATATTAGGTGCGCATGCTCGACCACGCGCGAATGCCTGCCTAATAGGTTATGGGTTAATTTTTTATTTTATTTATTTATTTAAGGTTCTTTCGTTAAGTAAATCAAAATGGTCGAAGATAATTACGACGCTTTTAAAATTCACAATACGTCATGCCATGGTGTCATTTTTAGTGCGTCTTGACACTCTTGACGTCACAAGCCGGACTCTCGAGTTTGGTGCGTTTTGTCTTTGTGAATATTAACTGATTTAATTGATTAAATTTTCAAAACTCTAAAGCTATCGTCAAACAGACAGGCGAAGCGAACGCGAAGCGAAACGTTTTTGTTTGTAATGTATGGACTTGTTTGAAGCCTGTCACATAGACTATCGGACCGCTTTCGCTTTTCTATATGACAGGACTCGGATCGCATTCGCTTCGCCTGTCTGTTTGACAATAGGTAACTGATGGACTAAAATTAGATTTTCGGAATAGGCTTAATTAGTCCAACAGTAAGAGTTTTGAAAAATAATGGCTACGTATTTTTTCATTTGTTGTATTATAAATACTTATCACTAACAAAAATATAACGCATCAAAATTCAAGAATAGGGGCAGGTGACGTCAGACTCAGAAGCAAGCGAAAACTGCACTTGCGTGTGACATATTGGCAATTTTAAAAATGTCGTATCTCCGTCAATTTTAGCTTCATCATCATCATCATCAGCCTGTAATGTTCCCACTGCTGGGACACAGGCCTCCTTTCTGTGAGAGGGAGTGGGCCATAATCCACCACGCGGGTCCAGTGATGAATCGTCCAAAGGTGAAAGAGCCTATCGGTGAAACGGCCATAAATGAATCGTCCTGTCGGTGAAACGTCCAATGGTGAACCGGTCGTCGGTGAATGGTTGCAGAATCAGTGCGGGTTGATAGATGTCACATGTCTTCGAATTTTTGGTTCTAGGACATGCCGTTTTCCTCACGATGTTTTCCTTCACCGTTTTGAGAGCAGTAGTGATGAAATAACCAACGACCTACAACTCGTAAGTCGGGACCGATACCACTGGGCCACCACTGCTCTACTGGCTTGGCTTACTTAACAAAATATAAAAGCCTTTGAAATATTTTTTGATAATTTGACTTATGCCGTAGCTAAGGTGACTTTTCAGTCACCTTAGCTACGGCATAATAATGTAGAAGGTATCGGCAATAAAGAATGCACATCAAATCGCATAGAAACAACCCACTAAATATCTCTTTCCAACGATTATCTTGCCGTCATCCCACTTTACATGACAAATTCTTTTCTTTCAGACGACATGGCATCATTATTTTCTATTTCTTTTCATCGTCTGTGTGCATTCTGTCTCTTGAAAATTAATATATCTTCTCGTTTTGTATTTTGTTGTATACCAGATTAATTATCACTATTATGCAACTGAATAGTAGATACGTCAAGATCTAACAATAAAAACCCGTTTTTTTCTTGTATTAAATTCATTAAATGCCCAGTGCGGAGCGAAAAGGCCTATCAGACTTTTAGTGACAAAAGTCTTGATCGTACAGTTGATCTTTGTGTTTCAGGGAATGAAACGCCAAAGGGGGCTTTTGCCTCCAAACGTCAAATAGCTGTCGTAACTGTCAAAAGTTCTTAAACGCCACGCAGGGAAGTTTTGCCCCCAAGCCAAAACGTCAAAGATTTATTGGATGTTCTGTCAGATTAGACAACTGACAGTGACATTTGGGTGACGTTTGATAGCGTTTGATTGGAGTCACAATTTCCTATGAAATGAGATTTTCATATTAAATATTCTTGTGTCTGAGATTCAGTTGCCTGGTAGGTTTCAAAGAACGGTAAGCTTCTTTATAGGGATTATTTACCTTAATTCAACGACCATAATCATTCCTACAGAACCCTGAATTCCTCTTTTGTATGCGAAATACCCCTTTATTTTAAGCATTAGCCTCGGTTCGCCAGCTTCATTGAAAGAGAGAGATAGAGAAAGTTGTGAGAAGAAAAGCCTTTGTTACCTAACCCTTTGTACGTTCGAGCAGTATTTTATTTATGTAGGTATAAGAATTTAATAAAACCGCAGTTTCTAAACGAAAGATAACGTTGAATAAATTGTTTTTTTTTTAAACAGCGTTCTTGGTAGGTAAGTAGGTAGCTAAACTTTGAACAGAAAATTAACCATTCGTATACAACACTTTAACTACTTTATAAATTGAGATAATTAACACCTCTACACTTTTTCAGTTAGGTATAAGTATTAACTGTGCGTCCACACAGAACGAGCAGCCTCGCGAGGCATTTGCTGCGCGAAGCAGCTCGGTTGGTGTGGACGTGTCTCGGCCGAGGAAAGTGCGCGCGCTGCCGCGGGCGATCGACCGAGCGCCCGAGCCATTCGATGTTGGCTTTTGTTTTACTCGCGTATATTGTTTCGTGTCTCGGTCGAGAAACAATTGCGCGTCCAAACAGAGCAAGCAGTTTCGCGAGGAATTTGCCACGATTCTGCAACCATTCACCGACGACCGGTTCATCATTGGACGTTTCGCCGACAGGACGATTCATTTATGGCCGTTTCACCGATAGACTCTTTCACCTTTGTACTTTTCGCCGATAGGACGATTCATTTATCATCGATAGAACCTTTAACACGAATAATTCCTGTCTATTATATGGGTGTGTTTACAAACATTTAAAATTACTTATACAAACAGCCTACGGCTATGTGTGACTATAAAACGTAATGGTATGTAGGGTTATTCCCCTATCAGACGTCACAGTATCATTTACTCCTTTTTATTTTTTCATATCATTCCATAAACAATCCATCCATCTTTTCTTTGGTTCCTCTTCCGCTCCATCATCAACATTCATACTCATCACTCTCTTAGTCATGGGTGTCATCCCTCCTCATCACATGTCCATACCAAGATAGACGATTCCCTTTCATTTTTTCTGTAACAAGCGCCACTTTCAAACTTCCCCTTATAAACTAATACCTTACTTTATCCATTCTTGTCACTCCACACATCCATCTTAACATCCTCATCTCCGCTACATGCAATCGTTTCTCATCCATCTATTTCACAGCCCAGCATTCCGATCCATACAATACGACAGGTTTACTCACGGATTTGTATATTTTCCCCTTTAACTTCAGGGGCATCCGTGGGTCGCAAGTTGTTCCGGTGACCTGTCGCCATTTCATCCATCCCGAGTTGATCCGGTGTGTTATGTCCCGGACTACATCGCCGTCTCCTTGGACAAGCGTCTTCAGCTTTATAATAATACGAGTAATAGGTACCTATCTATAGGTAATATCATGAAAATACTGAGGAATAAAAAGAATAATAGGAAGATAAAAATGTACCTAAGGTACCTACAACAGGTGAACACACAAGGCATCTTCCTAAGACATTAAAAAGAAACGTGATTCTAAAAAGTAACGGCTTTTAATAAATTCCTCAAATATTATGAGGAAGGAAATGCCTAATTTGATTTTTTACGTAATCGACAACCCGTTTCGTTAGAAAACATCGAGTGATTTTAATTGAGGATAAAAATATTAGCTTCGTTATATTCCTACGCGAGCAAAATAAAAGCCGACACTGGATGGCTCGGGCGCTCCGTCGATCACCCGCGGCAGCGCGCGCACTTTCCTCGGCGGAGACACGTCCACACTAAAGCGCATCACACACGGCTAAGATACGATAATATTTTATCTTAAGATACCATATCTCTCGCCATACTATTCAATGGACCGTCACACACGACGAAGATAAGATATCTTTCATATTTTCGTATCGTAAGATAGAGAGCGATATTCGTATCTTAAGATGTAAAATATATCGTAAGATAACATCTTAAGATAGAAAATATATCGTAAGATACCATCTTAAGATAGAAAATATATCGTAAGATGACATCTTAAGATACAAAATATATCGTAAGATAACAACTTAAGATATAAAATATATCGTAAGATAACATCAGATGCAAATACGGGGTGTTGTTAACTTCGTTGGTACGAAATAGTAGTGTTCAAAGTTGCTATATGACAATGACTTGCTAAATGATATTTTACTTGCTATTTTATATCATGCTATTTTATATGCGTAGGTTCACTAGGTAGGTGCGAATAAAGCAAGCGCAGTGACTGTTTGCTGTAGTTGCATGCTATAGGTACACGAAATTAAGAATATTACATCGCGTTTATGAATTCATTACGATAAAATGGAGCACTAAAAAAAGCCGACCAAGTAAAAGTCCAAAGGTCCTATCGGTGAAACGGCCATAAATGAATCGTCCTGTCGGTGAAACGTCCAATGGTGAACCGGTCGTCGGTGAATGGTTGCAGAATCAGTGCGGGTTGATAGATGTCACATGTCTTCGAATTTTTGGTTCTAGGACATGCCGTTTTCCTCACGATGTTTTCCTTCACCGTTTTGAGAGCAGTAGTGATGAAATAACCAACGACCTACAACTCGTAAGTCGGGACCGATACCACTGGGCCACCACTGCTCTACTGGCTTGGCTTACTTAACAAAATATAAAAGCCTTTGAAATATTTTTTGATAATTTGACTTATGCCGTAGCTAAGGTGACTTTTCAGTCACCTTAGCTACGGCATAATAATGTTGAAGGTATCGGCAATAAAGAATGCACATCAAATCGCATAGAAACAACCCACTAAATATCTCTTTCCAACGATCATCTTGCCGTCATCCCACTTTACATGACAAATTCTTTTCTTTCAGACGACATGGCATCATTATTTTCTATTTCTTTTCATCGTCTGTGTGCATTCTGTCTCTTGAAATTAATATATCTTCTCGTTTTGTATTTTGTTGTATACCAGATTAATTATCACTATTATGCAACTGAATAGTAGATACGTCAAGATCTAACAATAAAAACCCGTTTTTTTCTTGTGTTAAATTCATTAAATGAATCCCCAGTGCGGAGCGAAAAGGACTATCAGACTTTTAGTGACAAAAGTCTTGATCGTACAGTTGATCTTTGTGTTTCAGGGCCAATGAAACGCCAAAGGGGGCTTTTGCCTCCAAACGTCAAATAGCTGTCGTAACTGTCAAAAGTTCTTAAACGCCACGCAGGGGAGTTTTGCCCCCAAGCCAAAACGTCAAAGATTTATTGGATATTCTGTCAGATTTGACAACTGACAGTGACATTTGGGTGACGTTTGATTGGAGTAACATTTTCATAAGAAAACTCTTACAAGGACGGGTGAGATTTTCATATTATACTTGTGTCTGAGATTCAGTAACTGGTAGGTTTCAAAGAACAATAAGCTTCTTTATAGGGATTATTTACCTTAATTCAACGACCATAATCATTCGGACTACAGAACCCTGAATTCCTCTTTTGTATGCGAAATACCCCTTTATTCTGAGCATTAGCCTCGGTTCGCCAGCTTCATTGAAAGAGGACCTAGTACTTACTTATATAAGTTGTGAGAAGAAAAGCCTTTGTTACCTAACCCTTTGTACGTTCGAGCTGTATTTTATTTATGTAGGTATAAGAATTTAATAAAACCGCAGTTTCTAAACGAAAGATAACGCTGAATAAATTGTTTTTTTTAAACAGTTTTCTTGGTGGGTAGATAGCTAAAATTTAAACAGAAAATTAACCATTCGTATAAAACACTTTAACTAATTTATAAATTGACACCTCTACACTTTTTCAGTTAGGTATATATTCACTGTGCGTCCACACAGAATGAGCAGCCTCACGAGGCATTTGCTGCGGGAAGCAGCTCGGTTAGTGTGGACGTGTCACGGCCGAGGAAAGCGCGCGCGCTGCCGCGGGCGATCGACCGAGCGCCCGAGCCATTCAGTGTCGGCTTTTGTTTTGCTCGCGTAGGTATATTGTTTCGTGACTCGGTCGAGAAACAATTGCGCGTCCAAACAAAGCAAGCAGCTTCGCGAGGCATTTGCCACACCAATAATTCCTGTCTATTATATGAGTGTCTTTACAAACATTTAATGTAGATTACGCAACAAGGGAGTAAAGCATTGCCTTACGTCACGGGCGTATTGAATCCCGAAGCGACACTAAGGATTCTGGGGGTGAACCTCCGTAGCGCAGCGAGGAGGTTCTAAATTAAGTTATGATTCCTTAGTGTAGTGAGGGATTCAAGTTAGCCCAAGACAAGGCAGCTTTACTCCCGAGGAGCGTACTCTGCTTTTCACACCTACTGGGAGGAAATAAACTCGATTTTTGAAATTTGATGTGGTACGACAACCTTCGAACGTGAAGTTGGCACCACTGCAAGCGATCAGCTGTTGTGGTCACCGGCCGCCATTACTGCTAAAACTCCTTGGTTTTCATAGGTACTTACTGTTTTATTTGAGGTTCCAAATTCAAATCACATTATTCCCACGGGAATAATGAAATTCAGTACAATATTATTGCCCGGCTCGAACGGGGGGCAGCAACGACCTGCTTTATTCCTTGTTTGCATGACATATAATTTGACATTTACGAGCAAGTGGTGTGAAAAATTACTTATACAAACAGCCTAACGGCTATGTGTGACTTTATAACGCAATGGTAAGTAGGGTAGGGTGTATTTTCGAATGACAACGCTCCCGTCCTCTTCCTCAATAAGGGGACTAGTTATGGACTAGTAGTCCAACACAATTTTTCCTATTCGAAACAGCAGGTCCTGAGAGCGTTCAACCAAATAAACTCTTCAGCTTTATAATCTTCTTCCTCCTGCACATTCTACTTGGGGTCGGCGCAACACGTTTTCTTCTTCCATTCTCCCCTATCAGACGTCACAGTATCATTTTACTCCTTTTTCTTTCGTATCATTCCTTAGACAATCCATCCATCTTTTCTTTGGCCTTCCTCTTCCTCTCCATCCATCAACATTCATACTCATCACTCTCTTAGTCACATGGGTGTCCTCATCACATGTCCATACCAAGATAGACGATTCCCTTTCATTTTTTTCTGTAACAGGCGCCACTTTCAAACTTCCCCTTATAAACTCATTCCTTACTTTATCCATTCTTGTCACTCCACACACATCCTCATCTCCGCTACATGAAATCGTTTCTCATCCATCTTTTTCACAGCCCAGCATTCCGATCCATACAATACGACAGGTCTAATCACGGATCGTGGGCCGCAAGTTGTTCCGGTGACCTGTCGCCATTTCATCCATCCCGAGTTGATCCGGTGTGTTAATGTGTTATGTCCCGGTCTACATCGCCGTCTCCTTGGACAAGCGTCTTCAGCTTTATAATAATATACGAGTAATAGGTACCTATAGATTAATATGATAATACTGAGGAATAAAAAGAATAATAGGAAGATAAAAATGTACCTACCTACAACAGTTCACCTGTTGTAGGTAGGCACACAAGGCATCTTCCTAAGACTTAAAAAGAAACGTGATTCTAAAAAGTAACGGCTTTTAATAAATTCCTCAAATAATATGAAGAAGGAAATGCCTAATTTGATTTTTTACGTAATCGACAACCCGTTTCGTTAGAAAACATCGTGTGATTTTAATTGAGGATAAAAATATTAGCTCCGTTATATTCCTACGCGAGCAAAATAAAAGCCGACACTGGATGGCTCGGGTGCTCGGTCGATCGCCCGCGGCAGCGCGCGCACTTTCCTCGGCGGAGACACGTCCACACTAACCGAGCTGCTTCGCGCAGCAAATGCTTCGCGAGGCTGCTCGTTCTGTGTGGACGCACCTAACAGACATCAAACTCAAAGTCGTACGAAATTGGTGACTTGCGTCGCCTTAGATTACTTTTTAATTACGCGAATTCGCTTTTTTGGCCCGGAAACCATCATATTGTAAATTTCATCGAAATCGTTAAACAAAAAATATTATTCGTTTAATAGGTACTCTTAGTATAGGAGGATCCCATCTTCAGTACAATATACATTCCAAGAGATAGTTATGTAAGTATTTACGTATTTTCTAATTCCTGGTACAACTAAAACGAGTAGGTAAATAGTCTTCAGAACGAAATAACAATAAAATTCCAATGCTATACAATACGGCCAATATTTCTTAGAACTTTAGCATTGTCCGTACAATATGGAATCATGCCAAACGTTCGCCAAACCACGATTATTGTCCTTCGAATCAAGGTGTTTCTGCTTACACCATAAAACAGATATTAACAGGTATTTTACACTCACGATAAATTTACAGTTTTTTTTTTAACTTTGCCCCACTCTATGAATTTCTCCTGTATCGTGGGTGCGTTTAAAAACATATAAACTCATATACACAAACACCCAGACCCGGAACAACTACTCGTAGATCATACAAAATACCGGCATGGATCTTGAGCGCTGACCTTCACCTGCGCAGAAGTGAGTTATTAGGTCCCTTTGGTAGATGAAGTGAGGAACGGGGGCGGGGAAAGTGTAGTGATTGGCCCGCGTAGCGTGCCGTAGCGCATCGCGTCATAGCCGCCACTCGGGATTCGTTGTTTTGTGCGTTTTATTTGTTTTAGTGCGTTTCATTTGTCGATAAGTGTACGATGCGCAAAGCCATCCCCACTCTTACGCCGAGCGCTCAAGAACCGTGCCGGTTACTGTACCTACAAATATTAGCTCCGTGCGGGAATCGAACCCGCGACACGCAACGCAGCAGTCCAATCGCTCAGCCATTGATCATGCCGTCAATTATGTCTGCTCTTTCCAATGCTCTTTCTACTTTATTTACATGAACGTCTACAAACTGAATTTCATAACTTCAATACCTAAAACAAACTTCTCGCCTGAAACTATTATCAACCTTCAATAGGGTACCGAATTGGTCGTGAAACTGTTTAAGTCAATGGTCGTGAAACTTCGGTATTCAGTTACTCACCACAGTTTATTCACAAATTGGCAACTTAATTACAGTTTCAGTATTCAAAGTTACGAAGTTTGCATTAGGTACTGGCATCAAACTGTTAATAGTACATTGTTATCCAAGGTGTGAAAGTTACTTATTTACGTCCCGAGACGGGGTTTGGCGCCCGTAACGTAGTGAGGGCGCTAATAGTTCGAGGGACTAAATAAGTAATTTACCCGAGGTAAACACTGTGCTTTTCATTACGAATACGAGGAAAGAAAGTAAAATTAACAACATAAATTTTAGCTAACGAAAAAATGAATGTAGATCGGATTGTCACTTTGCCGCTTGTTTTTTTTTTTTAATTTTTGTGCTGTGGTCGTCCAGCTATACAGCCAGGATTTTTCATGTTCATTATTTAAAAAATGTCAAAGATTTTGTCGAAATCTGTGATATTTTAGAGAAATAGTTGAAACTAAATTATTTTAAAGTCATTATTTATATTCTTAATACATATCTTATGTTATTTTAATTTTAAATTGCTCTGTAATTTCGTGGCTGTATAAAAATTTTGAACATGGTTCAATAGAAATGTCAAAATGGAACTAGTTTTTTTTTTTCTTAAATTTGGCAGCTGTCAGTTGAAAGCGATTTTCCCTAGGGCGGCAATGGATAACTTTCAAACGGCTAATCAGACATGTAATGATCTACTTTCAGAGTATGAGTAATGAAAATACTTTTTCAACACATTTGCTCGAAGCCTGAGGGCAATTCCTGAGAAATGTGCAAATTTGCTGTCCGGGCTCATAACTAATGCATACTAAGCTTTCCAATGATTTTCGGATATTTATGGTATCAACATGAACTTTTCCTTTATGGAATCACAGTATGCTGCTGTAATTTTAAACTATTTCTATTTAAATTTAAATTTTAAAATGTGAAAATGTCATTACCGTGGCTGTCCCAAACCCCGAAAAGGAATTATTACATTAGGATTAAAGTTATTAATGTCTTTTATACCCTGTTTCACATAATACTATCAAATTACAATAAATTATTCTACCTTAATACATTTATCTAATTAATTTTAACGAAATAGATAATCCACCAAATAACTTTCAACTTTGTCCCAAGAAAAAATAGTCATTACCGTGCCTTGACGCGTCGCGACGTGCACAACTTCTTACCGAACATTTTGTTTATATTAGTCGGTTCCCCCGCATCCCGCCCGTCATTATTCAAACGTCAGTGAGAACGCACGTCACTTTTTCTCGCCGAAAAAATAGTAAAAAATTGTTTTCAGTCAGTGTTTTTGAGATTGTCACTGGGACGCGTCATTTACGTGGATTGCAGTACCAGGGAAGTATTGACACAATCATAATATTATTCGTATAAAACGAAAAACCGACGGGCGAAACAGTCTTTGAATGAAAGAATGTTCAAGAAAGGCGTTTCGTTTCAAAGTTTAGTGGCAAAAATAAAGAAATCGTCATTACCATGTTCGTAATTACCATGTTTTACCGTGTATTATTAACCACGGTAATGACGTTTTATTTTTTAGGTTTTTGATTGTTATTGATGAGCCTACAATAACTTTTTGAAAAGTAAAATTACATGTATTGTTCGCAGATTTAAGATGGCTAAGCCCAAAAAATTGATTAGAGATGAGTTATTAGCAAAAAAACGAGCAGCAGAGAAAGCCAGAAGGGATAAAATTAACTTGAATCCAGAAGCGCACGCACAGTATAAAGACAAAGAAAGGCAGAGATACAAAAAAAGAAAAGAAGATAAAAAGCGGGTACAAATAAATGATTTGACCCCGATTTGTCATTACCGTGCTGAAAATGATCATTACCATGTCTCTTAAAACTTTGAGGGGCTATAACTCTGAACTTTGGGGGGCTAAAAGGAGGCCTCAAGTGAAAATTTCATGTTGATGTTATAATCTGTCGATCTAGTTATAAAAAAAACACAAACATACAACTTTTTATCATTTTAATAAATTTTGACAAATATGCACATTTCTCAAGAAATACCCCTGATTACATTGTTCGAAAGTTAAAAATTACGCACCATACAACGGAACGTGCGTAAAATAGGTACTCTCACCTAAGTACCTATTTTACGGCACGCCCCGTTGTATAGCACCGTGCGTTTTCTTTACGGTTTTTTTTTAATTTCCATTAAAAAAAAAAATAAGAACTCCACCAAAGAGTTTCACATTATGAGAATAAACAGCCTGACTGATCGAACCTCCTTGGAAGCGCTTTTGCTCAATACGTTGTCTCATTTTAATACTAAAGAGTAAATGAGACGAAAAATGTAGTTCTATTTTTCACCACGTGCATGTGGCGCCATTTGCAAATTCACGCCATTTCATATTAGAAACTTCTAAATAAAGTTTGTTTAATTACATATTTTACTGTTTTCTCGCAAATGTGTTGAAAAACATTGTATGACACACGTGCGGAAATTGGTATTTACAAACTCGTGACTATGGTAAGCCCTCGACTTCATCTCCGGCTTACATTCGTCTACTCGTTTGTAAAAACCAACTTACCGCACTAGTATCTTAATTAACTATTGCAAGAAGTCTATATTTTGATTAGTACGACGTCAAAGTGAGGTTACAGATTTTTTAAAAGCTTTGCACTAAGTTAGAATTTCTCTGTCTAGGCACTCTAGGTTACTTCTAAGTAAGCTTACTCACCGTCGTCCACATCATTGCTTACCATTCATCATCATCATCATCATATCAGACGTAAGTGCTCAAACACACTGCAAGCCTAGCGCGGTGGCGGCGGCGGGCGCGATAATATTAAACGTATGAAATCGCCGCTTCTGGCCACACTGAAGTGAATAAGGCGGGCGCCTAGCGCGATGGCTACAAGCGATTTTGCGAGCCTAGGCGTTGCTGGGCAACAACCGATACAACGGGTAAGTGGCAGGTGTATCAAACATTTTCGGTCTTTTAGTAGCGCCATCTAGTTACCAGAACATGCACTAAAGTACTACCGTTGGATGTTTTTGTACATATTTAAATAAATTTTACCGTACTTGAGTAGAAAAATGTAGAATGATTGATAATTTAGTTGTATACAATCCTAAATAAACTTTAAAAAAATTAAAATTAATTTCTATTAACAAGATTTATAGAAACTACTAGGTACCACCGGTTTGCAACACCTGAAGTCGCCGCAACAAAAACAAATGCTTGATCGGCACTGTGGACACGAATGGCGCTCGCCGCCGCGCCCGCCATCGCGCGCCCGCCACCGCGCCCGTCACCGCGCCCGCCACCGCCGCCGCCGCCGCACATAGGTCCTTTTCGATAATCTACGCGTGCAAAAATACAAATGTAAAAAAAATATTTTATAACTTGCTCTTTCTACAGAAATTGGTGTGTGTGATTAGGTGTATGTAAATTATGTTTGAAATAGGTAATAAAAGAAACAAAGACAGAATTTACATAGGTGATTTATAAAAACCCTAAAAAATGATACAAATAGTAGGAAAAATTAACAAGAATTCATCGTGTCCTTAACATGTTTCATTACTGTATCGACATTTCGACTTGCGATGTTTTCATTCCGCCAAACGTTAAAAATCTCCTTACGTTTAACACCGACCGCTATATCTGAAAAAAATTATATTTATTCTTACGGCGGATTACGGCACATAAAAACGGCAGTCTTTTATAGTTACTAAACTACACTTACCGTAAAAAAATATTTCACCACCAATTCACTCCAATCACATTAGTTCTACTCAAATGTATTCAGATGAAATGCTCTATTTAACACTAATTTGTTGATGCTTTTATTATTTGATATAGTTAAATATATACATATTATCATAGCAAACTAATTTATGGGTAAATGCAAAATAGATGTACCGTAACGAAATCGTAACTAATCTGAGAATGTAACTAAACTGATAGATTGTTACGAAACTGATAATGATAGGGTGAGATTACACAAACAAAGAAATAAATAAAATATTTTGAGAAAAATCAACTTTATTATTTAAAAACAATCAAATATCGTACAAGAACATTGTCTCCTTTATCATATATTTCTTGTTCGATTTCAGTTTAAATATCTGTTTGTAAGTTAGATTCACTTTCCCCATCAATCTTCCTAAATTCTTGTTCTTTCGTGTTACTTATTTCTATTTCTTGCTCTGTCATATTAACATCCATCAGCACTATTTCTTCAGCAGTATTTATATAATTATTTTTTTCTGTTACATCAATCTGTACTATTGAATTTCTCTCACCGTCGGCTGCCTGCAGTTCTAAATCCATGTGACCAACCTGCTTTGGTATACTTTCTTCCGAGGTATACTTTATCTTCACATCTATTTCATTAATTATATTTGTGTCATCATATTCTTTTAAATTATTTCCTCCAAAATGTTCAGTGTAAAACTCATCCTCACTTTCTATGTCCGTTAGTGCATTTTGTAAATCAGAATCACTATGTATACTAATTTCAACACTCTAAGTAGTAGATGAATTCGACGATCTTTTTCTCTTCATATTTTTATTTTTTCCACTAGAAGCACTGTTCTTTCTCTTCTTTTTATTCATCGATTTACTAGTTTCCATAGTGCTTTTCGGAACTTCTGATTGTTCATCACTACTGAGATATCCATATTCGTTTATATCGATCTTAGGTACATTTGATTTGCTATGGAATTTTTCGCTTAAAATGTCCTTATATTTGCGATTGCGAACTTGAGTGACAGAGTTTCCAGAGATTAAATGTGTATCGAGGTTTACTTCTGTTAGACTTAATGGTAAGTTCTGGATTAATATTTTATTTTGTTCCGTAATTGTGATATCAGACAACACAGTTACTTTTCTGTTTTCATTTGCTTAATTACATTTTTTAGGTTCAGTGATCAGTTTATGATCTTTTATGTCAAAACACGCACAAAAGCCCCTTATTTCACCACAAAGACAACTCACATCTCTGTATTTAATTACTGATTCATCGTCCGTAGTTATAATCTGGTGCACAGACATTGTTCCTTTAATGGGCTTGGCGATAATATTAGCCATAAATTCTTGAACTGTTAAAACATCGGATTCTGTTACATAATAAAGGCATATTTTGGAAGACTTTTTTAATATTTCATAGGCTGTTTCAGCATCTGGAATATCCGTTCCGTATGCTACATGGGAGTCTAAAATCCGTTTTATTGTACCCCCTATACCATCCGCAGCATTCTTGCCGTGAGCAGCCTCAAAATAATTCCATGTACAGTGACTGAAACCAAATTCTTTTGTAAGTTTGGAAAACAGAACAAAATTAAGTTTTTGTCTGTACTGTGTTGTAGGCCCATCTGAAAAAAATGAATTTTGTTGATTGTTGGAAAATGCAATTTCAATGCATTGATCACTGGAGTAAGATGAGCCCAAATACTATAAGGATTGTGTTCGTTACAAGGTGACAATGTGCAAAATGAAATAGGTTCTTGATCTTTTACATATACTACTCCAGTATGGAGGGTAATTTGGTTATGTGATGATCCAAAATGCATTCCTTGTATTTCATTGTTGTATCTGCAATTGTAATTTTCTGAAAAGTCGCAAATTATAACAGCCTCATTGCTTTTGATTTTAGTTTTGCTTTCTTTAAATTTTTTCTGCTGATGAATGATGTTAAAATAATGTTTTTTAAATTTTTTCGCCTCTTCTTGATATTTTAAAATTAATTCCTTAATGCTGGTTTCTATAACTTCTTTTTTATACTTTTTTGTTTCTAAGTTTTGTAGAGTACCATCTTGTTTCTTTTTTTGATACTGAAATTTTTTTAAGACCCATTGCCAATATGCTGCTCTAATCTCAATATTAATATCTTTGTTAGTGTCTATTACGTTCGTTTTTTTATAGCACTCACGACAATCTCCATACATACAGGCCTTTGAGTTTAGATCACAGGATAACTCTGTCAAAACTTCTTTTATATATGCAGTTTTAAGGACACCAATTTTATGCAACTTGGAGACTATGAAACTAAAATTTTCATGTTTGACACATGCACAAGATTCGCAGTTTGCCAACTTTGGATGCAATACATAGAACGGACGATGTCGAAGCAAACTCGAATAAGAAGCTTTTCCTCCTTCTTCTTTATATTTTTTATAAAGGTTTTTTATTGAATCTGTCAAGTATTTTCTCTGCGCCTTGCATTTATTTTTTGTTTTTGTTTCCTTTTTGCCAGCTGTACATCTGGTAACGTCGTCTCGATCGTAAAATTTATGAATTTCTTGTATTCGCGCTTCTCGCCTTTTTTGAGTAATCTGTTGACTTTTTCTGATTCTTCCTTTGAGTGCAAGAGTTTTTTTTGTGAGTTTTGTTACCACTTTATATTTGTGGGTTATTGAGTTATTCACAAGTTTCTTGAAAATTTGTTTTTCAGTTTTTGTTGCCGTTTTATAGCTTGAATTTAAAGAATTTGACAAAACATTTAACTCTAAAATCTTTTCTTTAAGTCTTTCCTTGTCATCTTTATTAACAGAGCTTAAACTTTGCATAAATTCTTCAGTTTTCTTCATAGGTGTAAATTCTTCTTTTCTAATTGATTGGGGAACAACAATCTCCTGTTTATGTTTGCAACTATTGGTAAGTAAACAGCAAGAATCATCTGGCTGTATGGTTTCTGTTTTTTTCTTCAGCCTTAATATTTGTTTGTGTAGGTTTCTGTTTTTCTTTATTTGAATTTGTAGCCTATTTGTTAAATCTGATATTTCTCTTTTTAATTTCCGTGTATATTGCCTGCGCTTCTTTTCCTTCTTTTTAATTTTTAAATCTTCTTCTTTTTTAGTTTTGTCTTCATCATTGTTGTTATTTTTTTGTTTTTCATAGTATTTAGCGGAATATTGCCTCCATTTCCTTCTTCTCTGTTCTTTTTCATTATCAGTAAGTTCTGAAATCTTTCTTTTATTCTCTTTTACTTTTTCTAAATGGGCTATTCTTTTTTCATTATATTTTTCTGGATTATTTTCTTTTAATTTTTGCCGGTATTTTTTCTGCCTCTCAGCATTTGTCATCGGTGCCATACCTGAAAAACGTTTATCAATAAAATGTCATTTTCGACACAAGTTTTTGTCCCCCCCTATCGACATAATAAATTAGCATGGCAAGTTAAAATCAACATTATTTTCCTGCCCTATCCCTAATTACTTCGGGTCGGCGCAGTACGTTCTCTTCCTTCATTCATCCCTGTTTCTCGTCATTACTTTATCCACTTACTCTATCCACTACAACCTACTTTGGTCAACAAGTAGGTACAAAAATAACATAACAATATATTTTTATGTTATAATTTTATAAATTATAACATAAAAATATATTTTTAAATTATAATTTTATAAATTTTTATTATTTAATATTTGGGTGGGTACTTATTATATCAAGAACTAATTGTGAACGCAACCTTAGTGTAACATAACTGAGAACTCAGTTTCGTTGCGTAACGTAACGTTACGAAACGTACCGAAACTGAGAAAAAAAACTGAGAAATCTTAACATTAAAATTATCTCCTACAGGAATCGCTATTGATTTGACAATAATTCGTATCCTAGTGGGCATTGTACATCTTACAGAAGTAAAATCAACAATAACTTGTAAATCAAACTTACCGGTTACAGGCAAATCGCGTTATTAACCCTGATATAATTTTTTAACGAAAATGTGTTAATTTTTTCACCAACGATCTGTCACCGAACTAAGGCTAGCCGCACACACGAAATAATATTGACAATAAAGTACGTATTGTCAATAATATTGTGTGTGTGCGGCCTATATTGCGGTATTGTTCAATATTATTGTGGATTATCCAGAAATTCAGATATTGTCACGTCAATACCGGGGGGAGGCAGGGGTATTGTCAATAATATTGACGTGTGCGGGCGCGCGGCAATATTTTAGTTGAGAGAAAAATTTCAAGGCAGGCGGACGTTTGTGTTTTTTGTTGAAAATGGAGGACGAAAATAGTATCCAAAGCGAAAATAGTGTTGATACTGTTGATGATAGCACTCTCACGGAAAAACACTATTTGTCTATTTATTAAAACATGGGAAACTTATCCAGAATTGTGGAATACATTCTGCAAATCATATCGCGATACAGTTAAAATAATGCACTTGATAAGTTGCTCGATATTTATTAAAAAATCGAACCAAATATCACGAGAATTTTCGGAAAGAATTAATTATAATAATAATAATTTTTAAAAATAAATAATAAAAATAATTTATTCTTCAAAAAAAGTATAAAATCATTACAAGAAATTCAATTCAAGAAACAAGAAATTAAAGAAGATTCACAAATCGAAATCATCGGGAAAGGGAGCCGATGAGGTTTACGTCCCGTATGCCTGGACGTACTATGAATTGCTGTTTTTATCAAATAATGATGAACAACTCATTATATTATTATATCATATTCTCATGTAATTTTTAAAATCTTTTTGGTTCTGTAACTCGTAGTTCATTTATTAGATTAAAGTGATTTAACTCAGCTTTCTTTTCTCATCCAGTCCTTAACCCATCGTTTCTTTCATGCAATACTCAATGCAACGATTTTTTTCTTTCTATCCATTATGTTAAACGTGCGCACATAATTTACCTGCGGAGCGACTGAGCCAGATTGTACCACGAAATATTGCCAATAATATTGCGTAGTGTGCGTGGACCTTATATTGATGAAGATTTTTGTCAATCTTGCATTGACAATATTATTTTGTGTGTGCGGCTAGCCTAAAAGCAAATATGGCGGCTGTCTTGATGTCAATACTTTGAAAAAACTCAAGAAAGTGTTGCCATTTTATAAAAATACTATTTAATGGTAGAATATTTGTTATAATTGTGCTTAACACATCGTAACTAACCCTGAGTTACGAAATTAACAAAAATGCAGACAAATATTAAATAAGCATTATTGTTAAACCTGGATATTTTTTTGAACTACATCAAATTCTATTTTATAATTTGGATTATAAATAGTTTTATAAACGAATAAAAGGCTAAATAAACGAAGTGTTTTTTAATTTATTAATCAATAAAAGTGCCTAGGTAGTAAGGAGACATCTATATTTTGTATGAAAGTCAATTTGCACAAAATTTATAATAATATTTTTTGTTTGTCAAAATGGCCTGCATCAAAGCAATAAAAAAATTAAATTTTGAGAAATAAAATACACTACTGATTAATGTAGTATAATTTTTATAACGTAAAGATTAAAGATGATATTTTGTATAAAACTTCTGGGACAATTTAAATCATGACTGTGTACACTTATTCTGCATTTCACCCTTATACAAAATTATAAAGTCTTGACTATCAGCTCAAGTTCAAAATTTAATTTATAAATAATTTCTCACAAACAAACCTACGTGATCGAAACTTCTGCACTGACTGGCGGGCACACCCACAACGCGTGCGTTGGATATGTCAACAACTTGCAACTTGTACGCTCATTATTTTATTCATCTAAACTCGCGTGATACGTTTAGATATTGAGTGTTTTGTTTTGCCTGGCTAGTTGACCATTTATAAAAAAAAATCATAATCCATTTGCATCACCTAAATTTTAAACATTTTGCACGCGTAGATTATCGAAAAGGACCTATGTGCGCCGCCGCGCTAGGCTTCCAGTGTGGACACACACTAAGACGTCCACTGCTGCACATAGGCCTTACTTGTTTACCATTACGCGGAAAGTAGTCAAACGCGAGCATTTCATAAAACATTAAAAAAAACATTGGCTTGGAAGTGATTAGGTACCTACACGTGGTGGACGTCTTACGTTCGCAAAATAATTATCCCAAGGGATCAAAGCATATTCATCTAATTTAGAAAAAAGATACGATGTTTCATGTGCGTGCGATTAGCTTTCAAGGAGTACTCATGAGAAGACCCTGGCTTCAGAACCAGGTTATGTCTGTCATAAAAATGTATTGTAATCGGAACGAAAAGTTTGTGGAGTTCGGTCAATTCACCATCATCTGGAGGACTTTCACTGCTGAAGAAAGGTCTCCCTTTGACGGGGTCGTAGTACTGTTTCAACAAGAAACCGTGACACTGGAACTTAAAGGGCTATTGAAGGATTATGACTTTATCACGATATAAAAAAATGCTAGACCAGCACGCTGAACGACAAGCCACTTGCACACATCAGTTGCTCGCGACTCCCAAGAATTCGTTGGTCCACCTAGTGGGATGCTTGTCTATGCTGCGTTTTCCGGTCCGTGGTCGCCACTTGACAACTTTTATTCCATATCGGATTACCAGTTCTACTAGCAATGTGGCCTGTCCATTGTCACTTCAACTTGCAATGTTAGTGACTCTGGTTCTTCGGCAAATAACCTCAATGTTTGTGGGGGAGAAATGGCTTAAAATTCGCTTGTAAGTTTTAATCCATACATAGTTACATACGTACCTATATAAAAGCTTATAATAATTCTGTGGAAAGTTTTACTAAACAACCTATATTGCTTCGTATCACATTACCTTCAAGAGATTTGATTTGATTTCTTTTGGAACTTCACGAAAACATACTGAAATAGACATCTTGTATCTGGTTGAATATAAAAGCTAAGTAGAGGAATGTTTTCTTTACCACAGAATAGTATAGAGATGGTACTTATGTGGGCTTATTGGATTTCTTTTATGTGTTTCTAAGGTGATGTGTCAAAGGCATTTCCTACTCCCTCAAGGCGCGTTTCCATCAAGCATGGTTTCCATACAAGTATGACGCAACATTTGCATATATTAGCTTCAATTCGAAACATGTTTTTGAAAGCTATGTTAGATTTTTACTTGCATAGTTCCCAATTACTTGACAGTTACTTGAAACAAAATGTACAAGTTTCAAACTACCTACTACATAAAGCAACTTGTAGGTTTATAAGTAACTGGTATGATGGAAACGCACCTTTATGCGAGAGGCGTAAAAACCTTTTACAAAAGTTAAAATAAGCAGGGTGTCATTTGGCGCGCACGTCGATTGCCGTTCCTGCTGCGACTGAGACCGCCGCCGCCGCGGTGCCAAAACATGTCAAGTATGCTGTCCTGCACGGGCATGCGGGCGGCGAGTAATTAATGGGCGACTCGCTGTCCGAACATGGACCATGCTCGGGTCGACGGCGCGTTGTGTTCCACGCGCGCCTCAAAGAGTGTCAGCATAATGACAGGGCCCCCCTCTAGAGGGCCAAAGCCTGCCGGGGTCTACGGGCTATTGAAGGACACCGTGGATTTTAGAGTCAGTAGGTACAAGTCTGACAGTCCCTCCTGCCCTGCCCTACCCTGCGGGGAGGACTCATTTGATGATTTTACCACGCAAAAAAAAAACAATAAAATAAAAGTATGCTGTCCTTCAGTCACGGTAGTTGTTAGTTCCCGTGGCGTTTGAGACGTGTGGTGCTTGGTTGACAACTTTCCAGGGTCACGGTAATGAGATAAGTTCCGCGACCCCGCAAGGCTTTGGCCCTCTGAGCTGCTGACGCTCTTTGAGGCGCGCGACTATTAAGTATTCTGTGGCGCGCGTGAAACACAACGCGCCGTTGACCCGGGCATGGTCCATGGTCGAGCGGCGAGTTGCCCATTACTCGCCGCCCGCATGCCCGCGCCTACGGTGGCCGGAGATCGTCCCGCGACGTCCGTCACCGCGGGCGTCTACCACTGCGGCTGGGGCGGAGGGATGACGCTGTCCTCTGTCCTCTCCCTCACGCGGCTCGCCTCCTGCTTCGCTAGCATGACTGCTTCGAAGAAGGAGGCGACCGCTTCCCACTCCGTCTCGCCCCGCAGCATGGTCTCGACCAATGCCGGGCGCGAGAGGTCTCCGCCTATCGCCGTCGTGAGGACACAGCGGTGCTCTGCCCAACTGGGGCAGTCCTGCACCGTATGCTCCACTGTGTCCACCGGTTGATCTACGCAGTAGACACCCAGGCGTTTCTTCCCACCCTATCCGACACAGGAACCTCCCCGAAACTTCCGTGTCCGGTGAGGACCTGCGTCATGCGGTAGGTCAGGACGCCGTGACGCCTATCCAGCTACTCCTCAAATGCCCGATTGTAATTAACTTAGCGATCACATAATAATTATGATAAAACAAAGAGAAAATTATACTATCACTTAAAAAAAGGAAACTAAAGAATTACCCCCTTACTTATAAACATTGATTAGACGTTACTTATCTTAAATAGCTCTTAAGTCACTTGCCATCTCTATTCATTGAAATAGAAATGACAAGGACAGGTGATATTTAATCGGTAGCTAAGCAACACAAATTTTTATAAGTAAGGCCCTTAGTAGCTATGTAAACTTCCACTGTGACTTATTCATAATTATAAGGATGTGCAAAAAGCAATTTATATTTCCAAATAATTTATCGTAAAGATACCTACTTCCTTAGTCACTTTTCTCCGAAATGTGACGTGCAACTCTACGCTTTTGATATAAAAGTTCCTATCTACCTACACTCATCTATCAAAATTAAAGAATTAAGATCTATATCTGAGCATTAGATGTCTTTAGCACTATGTATGAGTCAATCAAGTATTTATAATGATTAACTAGCTTATAACCGCGGCGTTACCCCTGAATTTCGGTAGGTTTGTGGTATTTGACTGGCCTGTTGGTCTAGTGGTTAGTGACCCTGACTGCTATGCCGGAAGTCGTGGGTTCGATTCCCACTCAGGACAAATGTTTGTGTGATGAGTACGATCATTTGTTCTGTGTCTGGGTGTAATTTATTTATCTAAAATATGTATGTATTTAGAAATATATAAGTATATTTTTCAGTTGTCTAGTACCCATAACACAAGCTCTGCTTAGCTTGGGACTAGATGGCGTTGTGTGATAGTTGTGGAATATTATTTTATTATTATTATTATATTATTTGACTGGAAAAATCTAATTAATCCGTCATGTCAGCTAGAATTTTCAAGAAATATTTGACACTAGCTTCCGCCCGCGACTCCGTCCGCGCGGATGTCGGTCTTCGCGTGGATGGTATATTTCTCCATTTTGAGTAACTCTGACAATGACATCTTATAAATATCTATTGGACCCAAATACGGCTAAGCCTATAATAATTAAGGAGATCCCTCTATTGAGCTACTGCTGTTGAGCTCGCGATCTGTAGTAAGTATTTTTTTTCATAGTAATTCCGACCTTGTATTTACAAATAACTGATCGGAACAGTAATCAAAAAGGTCGCGCTGAAAAGCACGGTTAAAAATGACACGCATACAATATTAATTCCACGGACGACCGCTCGCCACACTGGACACGTCCGCTCGCATCAAAATTCAGAATTTATATGCATCGCACGGCGTTTTTTTTTTGAATGGCATCTCGCAGGTCAATCTAGAAGAGATTGTGTGCTGCTTAACCGGTCTTTTCTGGGGATGCCATAGATGACTCTAAGGCCTCCAGCCAGAGCTTCACCGCGCGCGGCGCTGAACGCGGCTCCTTATATAGGAGTCGGGGAGGCGTGGCCCGCGTGTGCCGCAAACGGTTCAAGCCAAATCCGACTTTCGGCGCTACAGGTTACGGCGCTGAATCCACTGCGGGTAATGCAACGTGTGTTCGCGGTTCTACAGAACAACGTCTATGAATAAAACTGAAAAATAAGATTTTTTTTCTACGTATTTTTCCAGGATAAAAAGTATCCTATTTTATGCCCAGGATAATAAGGTATAATTATACCAAGTTTCATCGAAATCGAACCGTTAGTTTTCACGTGATGCCTGCACATACAGACAGACAGACAGACAGACAGACAGACAAAAATTTTTTTAATCACATATTTGGGTTTGGTATCGATCCAGCAACACCCCCCGCTATTTATTTTTTCAATATTTTCAATGTACAGAATTGACCCTTCTACAGATTTATTATATGTATAGATGTGTGTCTTTATTTACGTAAAACAAAATTGACGAACACTGTCACTTTTAATATTGCTAATACGTCACAAGCAATCTATACCCGTTAGTCTATAACCGTTTTTGCCATAGTGAATATAGATATGTAGGTATAGTTTTAGGTACAGACGCCAGCACATCAAGCTAGGTACCACAATCTGTCAAATTTCTGCAATAGATTTTCAACCTTATCACAATAGTGGAAGGTTAATGTTCGATTGGTAAAATCTGACAGTTTCGGGTAGGTTGACCTGCTGGCGTCTGTACATGTAAAAACAGTAAGTACTTACCTATTTGTGGAAACTTGCCAAATGCCTTTTTTACACCTGAAACGGTTACAACATCAAATTCAGTGTTTTAATTGCATTCCTACTTATATCAATTTTTAGTGCACTACAGAGCTTATTTTTATACAGTACCTAATTAAAACTTGTAAATATTTGACAGCTATTTGCGATGTTGCCAACTTTCAGAATACGCGCTCTTAAACAAAAAATAATCATTGAGTTGGGAAAATCAAGAACACAATACGTCACTCATTTGGTCTTCCCAAACCTAATCTAAACCAAAGCACTTGAGGAAATAGGTTCAAAATTATGTAGGTATGTAGTCTACGTCAGCCATTGTACCGTTTTGATGATCATATTAGGAGTGTAGGTACCTATTCATGAGTAATGGACTATGTCAGATTCCGTGTCCTTACGTCACTTATGATAAGTGACGTAAGCCACTGAGTTGCATGTTATTATTTTATCTACCGACTCATATTAAGATATAGTGGTCTACGTCATTACATCTGGAGTTATAGACGGCGAGGCGTGGCGTGCAGAATGACCTCATCATCGCCCATATTACATGCACACAGCACATACATACATACATTAAAAAACGTATGATGTAATCGGTAGCAGTGTAATCTGTGATGAAATCCGTGATAATAGATCGTGTTCTTCTCTTGTTACTGAAAATCATGAGCGTTTGAAGTTGGTTTGTAAAATCGTGCTGTTTTACTTAGGTACCAAAAATAGCTTTTTCATCATCATCAAACATGTAACAAACATTGGAGCCTCAAGGAATTTTTTAAGAGTACCTAACTTTCCTATAAGTCTAAAAACCAGAATCATGGACTCGAGGCTCATGCCGTGTTTGTCATACGGATGTAAGACGTAGAAATTCACTGGAAAAGCCAAGCACAAAATTATCACCTGTCCAAGGGGAATGGAGCGAAGTATGCTCAAGGTAAAGAAAATAGACAAAATACACAAAAATAAGATCTATCACAAAATCTAAAAATGCCTTGACCTATGCACAGAAGCTTAAATGAAAGTGGGCAGGCCACGTTGCAAGACTTACAGATCAACGATGGACCTTAAGAGCAACTTTATGGAAGGGCCCACAAGGAAAAAGAAAAAGAGGTAGACCAATAAAACGGTGGGAGGACGAGATTAAAAGAACCGCCGCCGGCTCAAACTGGAGCCAAATAGCTAAAGACAGAGACTTATGGGGATCTTTGGAAGATGAAGATGAAGATGAAGAAGACCTTGCAGAAGATAAAAACTAACACAACTATCAAAATATATAATTTACATAAGAAACTAACCCACTAACACTTACTTCTAATAATGTGATTTTAAAATTGTAAGCTGCAAGGAATAAAAGGCTTTTTTATTTTATTTTTATTTTAATAGCTTTTTCATCAGGCACCTTTTCTCAAATATACGAACCTTATGGTGCCAGAGTAATAAAGACAGGTACTTAAATGAGAAGGACTTTGAACCAAATTAGTGATAATGTGGAGCTTAGGGCTCCAGCCAGAAGACGTTACAGAAGACCTTGAAGAAAATCATAGACCGAGCTCTACAGAACCAGTGGACTAGTAGACCATTGCACATTGCGACGAACTTTGGGTCCAATTATCCATAATGTGGTCCATTCAGCCAAGTAGCGACAATCTTGAAGTAAATGGTGAGCTGGTCAAAACTCGATCACTAGTGAACCGGCCCTGGATTGGAAGATCTGGAATATGAAGGTTTAACGGTAAATGGGACAAATGGAGTCTAACTCAAAAATGCCCTACCAATAACTATTGGTTTCGGCTCTGGGTGTTTGTGTATGATGTTTTTCTATGTTCTTTAACGAATTCACGATACGGTAGAAATGTCTTGCTTGGGGCAATGTTTTATAAAAAAAAAGAAACTTCAATATTACGATCTATTTTTTTTATCCATCCATAAAAAAAATTCTATTTGGAATTATGGAGACGGCTTGTCTAAACCTACTTAATTATATTTAGCTGGTTGATGTCATCACTATAATACCTACATATGTAGCTCATGCCAATAATAAAACGTAATAAGGGAACAGTGTATAAGACGGGGACACGAGGTATGATGGGAAATCACACACCTAAGGCAAACTTAACACAAAACTAACGTAGCACAAGCGCCAACAGGACGCCATTTGCGTCTGGCTGCTTGCAAATGACGTCCTGATCGCGCTTCGTCTACGTTAGTGTTGTGTTAAGTATGCCTAAAGAGTGTATGTCCCCATTATACCTCGCGATTATTAACGTCCCCGTCTTATACACTGTTCCCCTACCTAAAAAGCGAAAAAATAATCATCGGCACCTTAATTTATGCTTAGCAGATACATAAAATATTTAAATTCTATATAATAATCTCAAGATATTTGTTATTTCTCGGAACGAAGCATCAACTAAATAACATATCAGTTTCGTATGACGTAATTAAGTACATAATGAATATTCATTTTTTTTATGTCCAAAATTGGACATCTTGTCCATTAACATGATTATATTGTTTCGGCGAAGTGTCAATATATTGGCGTATTACTTGGTATTGCTCGTATATACGAATCAGTGGCGTAGCGTGCCTTGGCGGGGCCCCGTATAAAAATTTGTTTGGGGGCCCCTTAGGTAGGGTAAAGATTTATCACTCAAGAAAAAAAATGCATTCTCTGTATCTACGCCGAAATATAAACAAAAAATTGATCAGTCCAGAGGTCGGAATTAGGTAGTTATTTTAATACTTGGATTAATATGGATCTTCCCGGGATTTCAAATAGACAATCTCATGCTTAAAACAGTTTTACAAATAAATAATAATAATAAAAACACCAGAGATGGATTAGAAAAATAAATTGTGTAAAAGTAAATAACTTTTTTATTTAAAAAATCATTAAGTTTTTATTAATTTTTGTTTACGCACGTTGGGGGCCCCTGTGGCCCGGGGGCCCCGTATAATTGATACGGCAGATACGGCGGTAGCTACGCCCCTGATACGAATTATGTATTAATGTACTATCTTATCAAAGCAGAGTTCTCGGAACGGTCCATTCAATCTTGTTCTCTTTATTGACTCTGATAATGAATTCCGAGGAACGCCAAATCTGTATTTTATGATTGGTGATTATGCTTTACTTACGAAGTTAATATAAATGAAGATTAATAGGTTGGTAGTTACTAAACGGTGCCCAGTGGTAACAGCGGCCCGAATTTACGAGATGTAGGTAGGGTTGCCAACATTTTTTTGTCAGAATATAGTATTTTTTTGAAAAAGCCATAAAAAATATAGAACGTTTCAAAAAATATCGTATTTTAGTAGGGAAGAATAAAAAATAGACTAAAGTTATATTTTTTACTTATTTATTTTTTATGAAAACTATATTTATTTGCACTTCTTGCCTTTTTTAAAGACGCGTTCGAAAACTGCAGGAAGTATTTTTTTCATTTATACTGATTTTAGTGCCAAAATATAAACATTGAGCTATTGTACTGAAATAAAGTATTTTCGCGTACTATACACCGTGACTTTTTAGTCGTCTTACAAAAGTGGTCCACGTAATGTCCCCGACCTAAAATACATCTAGGCGAGTTTAGTTTTTTTTTTAATCGTTAAAAATATTTTTTATTATTAATAAAAAGGTACATTAGAAATATGAAAATGTTTACGTATCAAGCTGTAGAGTATACCTACCCAGCGCAATAGTCGGGCAGATCATTCCATAACTGGGCTGCCGTTGTAAGACGACTAAAAAGTCACGGTGTATATTTCTTCAACAGTATATAGTACGAAGACCCTAAATACAGTACAATACTATATATTATAGTACGGTTGGCAACCCTAGATGTAGGTCGTGGGTTCGAATGCAGCCAGGCGTATTACTTTGTGTCATTTATTTCATCATCATTGCTCTCAAAATGGTGAAGGAAAAGATCGTGAGATCATCAAAAATTCTTAGATAATTATATGACAACCTGACCGACTGCCAATTGCACTGGGTCCATGTGGTTCTATAAAGCCCAAATAGTGGGTGTGTGTGTCTGATGATGTCAAAAAATAACCCGGTCTGTTTAGATTTTACTTCCTTCGAGATCTTTCTTCACTGCTTTTTTCTCTGATTTTTTTATCCTTTTAAGCTATTGCATAGCTTTTATCGCGGGCTCGGAGCGCGGCGCGGCGCGGCGACCGAATTAGAAAATTTCCAAAAACATAGGTTTCACCCAAAAGGAATTCGTCCGCAAAGAATTCTGACTGAGACTTTGCGCTCCCAAGAAAGCATCGAGGACTGCCATGCGCGTTTTATCGGCTGACCGAGAGCATCTCTCTGAGACAGAGCCGTCGTATTCCGACTGCTCCCCATCACCTGCCGTTGAAAAAACTACGATATCTCGTCAGATATTCATTGAAATCAAATGATGTCAAGGGAAATTTTGTTTAAAATTAAATGTTTTTAATGATTAACGTATTTATTTGGGTAAGGATTTAATGTTATATTCATAAAAAAAAATACCGTCGCAAGTAATGTGTTATTTTAAAACCAATTTGATTTCCATAAAAACTTTTTCAAAAAAAATGTAACCGCCTTCAAAAACAACCACAAAAAAGGGTAAAATAACCTACAAAATAACTTTTCTTTCAGAAGTCGGTGCCTTTGTTTTTTTTTTCATTTCATTGTTATTTTGCCACCGACTTCTGAAAGAAAAGTTATTTTGTAGGTTATTTTACCCTTTTTTGTGGTTGTTTTTGAAGGCGGTTACATTTTTTTTGAAAAAGTTTTTTATTTTACTCTTTTTAGTTTAAATATTCAACTCAAATTCTTGTCAAATAAATCATTCTCTCTCAAGTGCACAATAAGCTAATAAAATTCCCTATCTCAAAAACTACTGAACCGATTTTGATGAAACTTGCAGTATTCCGTAAGTTAAACAATACTTAGTACAACAAAAAAAGAATTACTTAAATCGGACTTGTAGTTCCAGAGATATGCGAACACAAACTAAATCAGTCGATGCCTTCTCCAAGCCGTTGAGGAGTTGTACCTTCCATCATCAGCTCATCCACCTGAAATGATGATTATCAGATGCAAATACTTGAACAGCTTTAGAAAATATATGAAAATGGTACTATGTGCCTATAAAATTTGAAGGTTGCCCTCGATTTCCCTGGGATTCCATCATCAGATTCTGACCTGATGATCATGGGACCAATTGGAAAGTATACCCTTTCAAACAAAACAAAAAATTTTCAAATCGGTCCAGACGTCTTCGAGAAATCGGGGAACATACATAAAAAAAAAAAGATTCCGACGAATTGAGAACCTCCTCCTTTTTTTGAAGTCGGTTAAAAAAGGTTATATGGTGAGTTAACCTTAAAAGATAGATATATGCTGGCCTGTCGCGGACTTTATTTTAGAACGTTTCATGAGGAAAATATCCGTAATACCTACCTAGGTAGGTACATAATTTTTGCGTAATATAAACCGTTTACGGAGCGCACGCAACGGAAGCTCTCAATAAGAATTTCCCGATTTGACAACATTTTTCATTGCTGCTCTGCTTCTATTGGTCATAGCATGATGCTATATAGCCTATAGCCTTCCTCGATAAATGGACTATCCAACACTAAAATATTTTTTTGAATTCGAACCAGTAGTTCCTGAGATTAGCGCGTTTTTGTCAATTGGCAAAGCTGAATGTACTCTGAGACAAAGCCGTCGGCACTTCTATTATTCACCACCATGAGCGCTGCAATCGAACAGTACTACCCCTACCTAGTACTTCGCACCCAGCAAATACCGTACCACAGTATAATTATCTTACCGTGACCGTACTCACGTTTGGTAGGCGGCAGTCTTATATGTAAGTACTTCTATTTATTTCTGGAAATTGGAGGAAACCTCTCAAAGTGTTACAGAGTTACAGGCTGGAGGTAGTTAATAAGTAATTTCTCATTGCGCAAATAATTTTCTCGGAACATTAGCAAATTATAAAGTTCTGTATAAACATGTTTTTGTGAGCCATGGATTTCTAAACAATCCCCTCGATTGCAAATGAGTTCGTAGAAGTGGAGAAAATAAATTCCTGGAACCATTAAACAATAAACAAGCTTAGTAACCGGGGACCGCTCCTATGCGCGATCGGAGGTGACGGACCGCTCCTCCGCGCGGTCGGAGGCAGTTCTTTTGGAGATGCGCTCGCCGCTGCCGTGCAGCAGTGCTATTCTTTAACGGAAGCAACGCTGACGCATCGTAGTCGTAGAAACCGTAGTAGGTCCTCAATTGATTTTAAACTTTTTACATATAGAACAATGTTGAAAATAAGTACACTATAGACAGGCTGCGGTTTCTACGCTGCGTCAGCGCTGCGTCCTTTAGGCCGCTGCCTCGAATCTTGCGGGCAGCGGTGCGGCGGCGACGGCGGCGGCGGCGCGATAGCGGCGCGGCCGTCGCAGACCCGTTCTCGAAACTAGCGGGCAGATCGCGCGTCAACACTACAGCCGCGTAGTGTTCTGTTCGTGAAATCGTGATTTTGTCGTCGAGATATTTGTTTTTATTTGCGAACGAAATGTCTGAACAATGGTAGCATTTGATTCAAAATTCCTAACGCTCGATTTATTGTGGGCAAAACACTACAGCGCAGGCGCACGGACAGTGACCGCTTGACTAGTACACCGCTCGCTGCCCGCTCCCGCCCCGCTGTTTTCGAGGGTCGGTCCATTTGATTATTATACGCATAACATCCTGCCGCTCCCGCGCCGCCCGCGCCAACGCGCCGCCGCCCATCTGCCCGTAAGATTCGAGGCAGCGGCCTTAGAGGTTAGCACAGCAGATATGCAGTGACCGCCACTCGACCGCGCGGTCGTCCCGTGTTCGTATGAACGCGACCGAGACAAGACGATGACGACAACGTTCGCCCGCGCGGTCGGGTGGAGACGACACGTTGTAAATATGTATTGGCGATGACGGTAAGTATATTCCATAAGGCAATAAAATACGACACAGTGAGATCCGCTTCACAGCTTGTACGCGCGTACGACCTACGACGTAGCCCGTAGGAGCACTGATGACTGACAACCCCCTTATCTTAATTTTAGATCAGTTTTTACATATTGATGAAATTGATCCGCTTGTAAACAGAATCCCAACAAAACAAAATAATATCCATTTTAATCCAATCAAATTGGTTCCAATTTGTGTTTGCCAAAATAAGTGTCTTGAAAATTATGCGAAAACGTAAAGGACTTTATGAATAAGTTAGTATTTATTTTATTCCAATGTTAAATTGGGTTATATGAATATTCCGGTGATAGGTTTTAATTTATTCATGGATCTCTAGGAACAATTAAAATATGTTCTGTTTGTATGCAAATTATTATAAGCTGATTTTAATTTATCTAAAGATTCGTTTGGAAAGTATATCATACATGAAGAGCCAGATTTAATAATTTAATAACTAACGTAACATAGGAATACCAAATTTTTTTTTTATTTTTTTTGTAATTAAGTAGGTATTTTAGTTTTAGTTTAAATTTAGTATTTTGTTGTAAATATTTAGTTTTATTTATTTTTATTTTTAAATTTCTAGTTTTAGTTACATACTTATGTAAATAATTCATACATGAATAAATTTCAAGTAGTAGGTGTTCAAGTAACGATCTCCAGCCACCGTAGCGGGCATGCGGGCGGTGAGTTATGGGTGACTTGCCGCCCAATCATGAACCATGCCCGGGTCGACGGCGCGTTGTGTTCCACGCGCGCCTCAAAGACCTGCCGGGGTCGCGGGACTGTCTCACCTGGTAACCGTGACCCTGGTACGTAAAGGGCTATTGAAGGAACACCGTGGATTTTAGTCAGTACAAGTCTGACAGTCCCTCCCGCCCCACTCTGGGGGGGAGGACTCATTTGATGATTTTACCACGCAAAAAAAAAAGCAAGTAACTCATTATGTATATCCTCGCTGCGCTCTGGGGTGGGCGTAGGAGCAACTGTAGGTCACGTCTATGGCGATCGGCGATCGTTCTCCTTCCGGCGCCCTATGCTTAGAGTTTGCTCTCCTTTGCTCCCTTACCGCTGCCTCCTTTGCGATCATCACCTCGCAGAAGGAGAAGATGACGTCACAGTCACTCTCACTCCCGACTATAGACTTAACCACGCCCACAAGCAAGAGTTTCTCTACAATAACGACCGGCAGGAGTCAGTCAGTGGTGTCAACCGGGCGTTGGTTCACGGCCTTTAGGATCCAGAGCCTCCAGGGGTTCTACTCTCTTTATCCGTCAACGAAGACACAGGCCCATCATCATCATCATCTCAGCCATAGGACGTCCACTGCTGAACATAGGCCTCCCCTTTAGATCTCCACATATACCGGTTGGAAGCGACCTGCATCCAGCGTCTTCCGGCGACCTTTATAAGGTCGTCTGTCCACCTCGTTGGTGGACGTCCTACGCTGCGCTTGCTAGTCCGTGGTCTCCACTCTAGTACTTTTCGGCCCCATCGGCCATCTGCTCTGCGAGATATGGCCTGCCCATTGCCACTTCAGCTTGCTAATCAGGTGGGCTATATCGGTGACTTTAGTTCGTCTACGGATCTCCTCATTTCGGATTCGATCACGTAGAGAAACACCGAGCATAGCCCTCTCCATAGCTTGTTGAGCGACTTTGAGGTTTGAGATGAGGCCGATAGTGAAAAACCACGTTTCAATGCCGTAAGTCATCACTGGTATAACACATTGGTTGAAGACTTTCGTCTTGAGGCTCCCTATTAGTTTTGAATTTATAAGTTCTGACAACACATTTTAAGCGAAAACTGTCCAATCATGTTGCCACCAATTTAATCAAATGTGGTACGTTATAAGGAGTAGTTGGTACCCGAAACTTAGCCCAAGCTTTTTTTTATTGAGTTGCCCTACACTAGGAATTTCTTCCTGTATAGAAACTTACATACACAAACACCCGGAACCGAAAAAACTACTTGTAGATAGGGTTACCAGATGAAAAAATCAAAAGTCCGGAGAAAAGGCCTGATTTCCATTGAAAAATCCTGAGATTTTTAACAGTTTGAAAATTTTCTCTCAAACGTACTTAACAATTTAAAATGTCGTAAAATTTTAATTTTTCATACACTGCGGATTTCGCTCATGCGTTGAACATATGGTTACCAGATAGAAAATTTAAAAGTCTGGAGATAAATTCTAATTTCAATCATTAAAAATCTAAAGATTTTCTCGAGTTTTACAACTTTGTCGTGTGCGCAGTGCGTGCGGATAGTCTACCATCTATCTCTCCCATAGGTTTCATAGATTTTAAGGTTCGATTTTAATGTTGTGCAGTCGATCGACGTCGACCAATATCGATGGCATCTATCGGCTATCGATCGATTGGTGTGGTAGAAACTATCGATCGACGTCGACTTATCCATTCTATCATCGATCGATGGCATCGATCGACGATCGCTCGATTGGTGTGGCAACACCCTTACGTCGTCGTGTCGAGCATGTTTTGTTTTTCATCTACCCGTAGATAACCACACGTTTTATGTCATATTATGTCGTACTGGTATGGAAGATTTTCACTTGTAGTTGAAATCGGCCAAATTGCGTTCTGATAGTCTAGAAGTTCTGACATTACCACGCCCTCTATTACTTGGAATTTCAGACATGGCCGCTCTAACGTAACCTTTCGTGGAATGCTTGCTTGCATGATGTTGTCTTGTAGGTAAAACGAATTCACCTTTCACATTTAAAAACTTTGTTTTGAAAACAACATTCCAAATATTTACCGCCAAATTACGTAATCTGACATTTGAATATAAATAACCTTATATTTGTATGAAAATAAATTTTAAAAAGTATGTAATAATTTATGATATATAATTAGTGTTTCTCGGAACTTTGTATCGTGCTGCTGATAAATTAAATGAATGGCACTGACAAATAACATGGATGCACTATTGACATAATTATCTTGTCTACAAGATTCATATCATTGTTTTGCCAATTTTATGAATCAACGCTTCGAGTGGCACTATGATCGTAAAGGTGCGTACAGACCATGTAACATGTTATATAACTTGTGTTTTATAACACGTCCACACTATGTAACCTTGTTATTCCACATTGCAACATAAAATAATACTGTACACATTAGGATAACAATGTTATATAACCATTGTCGCTTGCCGTTCTTCAGTGCTAAACGTGTTTAAGATTTATAACATTGTTAAACATATCAATAACATGTTTTGTAATGTTCAGTGTCCACATTATGTGAAACATGTTATTTAACAATGTTGTATAACATGTTATCTTACATGGTCTGTACGCACCGTTACGTGTGTACTCGACAAAGTTGAATCATGACCCATTTTGACAATAAATCGTTTGAATCCGTCAGATTGACAAAGATCAAAGTTGTTACCTGCTGTAGAGAGCAGTGGTGGCCCAGTGGTATTGGCCTCGACTTACGAGTTGTAGGTCGTGGGTTCGAACCCAGTCAGGCGCATTGCTTTGTGTAATTTATTTCAACACCACTGCTCTCAAAACGGTGAAGGAAAACATCGTGAGGAAACCGGCATGTCCTAGAACCAAAAATTCGAAGACATGTGACATCTACCAATCCGCAGTGGGCCCGCGTGGTAGATTACGGCCCACTCCCTCTCACAGAGAGGAGGCCTGTGTCCCAGCAGTGGGAACATTTAAAGGCTGATGATGATGATGAAAGTTGTTACCATGGATATGTATATTTACGCGAATGTAGACCTAATTGTATTTGAATGTCTGAAGGAAAATAAGCTTATGGTGGGTCATGATTTAATTTTGTCGATTGTACATTATTATCCAAGGGGTGAAAGTTACTTATTTAGTCCCGAGACGGGGTTTGGCGCCCGTACCGTAGTAAGGGCGCTAATAGTTCCGAGGGACTAAATAAGTAATTTACTCGAGGTAAACACTGCTTTTCATTACGAATACGAGGAAAGTAATAAAAGTACATAGATTATTAGCTAGAGAAAAAATGAGTGTTGTTCGGATTGTCTTTTTCCGCTCATTTTGTTTTTTTTTTCCTGTTGTCGTCCAGCTGTACTTACCTACAGACAGTAAGTATTTTTCATGTTCATCATTCAAAAAATGGCATAGATTTTGCCGAATTCTTTGCTATCTTAAAGAAATACCTAGTTGAAACTAAATTATATTAAAGTCATAATATTTTTTTTTTAATTTGGCAGCTGTTAGTGAAAGCGATTCTCCCTAGGGCTGCAATACATACCTTTCAGCCCGCTCACCAGGCATGTAATGACCTTCTTTGAGAGTGTGAGTACGTAATGAAAAATATTTTTAATTAAATAAATATTTGTCTTTTACGGGGTTGGCATTGGTCGGGTTGGCGTAGTGACTGCAATATGTCGCAGTCGCAGTCGCAAGTTCGATTCCCGCACGCAACAAATATTTGTATGGTCTTCTCTACAGGTAGTCAGGTAGTCGTGGTCTAGTTGTTTGTGTATGTTAATTTATTTTTTATTTTAACCTGACTTTGAGGAGCCCTATATTCCGTTGCTTGGTAACGACAGGAATACCCCTGACGTTAATGTGATTAACTAAAGTGTGTTAAATTTAAAAAAAATTGAACTTAGATGTAATAAATATCGATATTTTCTTTTTATAAAATACACAACCTCTTCCTTTTTAGTCCGCCCGCGTTTTCTTTGGTAATTAATTGTACCACAGAATCGTACCATCGAAATCTAATAAGTAGGTATCAAATTCTGGGAAGTAATTATATACCGAAAAGTTAAGGAAATAGCTGAATTTTATGAAATTGCTATTTTTCTATGTTACTTTACTTCCACTGTACCTACTAGCCATAATTTATTCGAAATTATATTTTTTTTTTGTTTTCAATATTTCACTGGATTTGACGTCTCAACAATCCCACTGTATTCAGCAATACGAAATTATTGAAAAAAATTCAGCCTGTATATTAATTAACGTCTCCACTAAAACCAATATTACTTCGTTTCCAGCTAACTCGTTGTATACATTATTAATTCTCAGAGAGAATTCCAAATTGTTTAGTTATTAATTTATTACGCTAAAACCACTGATTAGGTACTAAAATATCTAAATTACGGTTTAGGAATGAAAGTTTGTTGAAGTATAATTTCACTTAAACTTAAAACTAATTTACGACGATTTTCAATCTAAAGTTCTAATAGCAATTTATTTATTAATAACCCGCTTTTCAATGTTAGCTGAATGTTATTTATTTTAAGTTTTGTGTCTGCGAATTTTAATATTTCTTTTTTATTCAATTTGGATTCCAAAATGGACGTATAGCATTTTCAGTTGCGAAGCGATTTCCGACCACCGTAGGCGAGTAATAATAACCGTTACTCGCCGTCCGACTATGGACCATGACCAAGTCGACGGCGCATCGTACTCCACACATGTCTCAAACAGCTATTAACAAACTGACGGGCCCTTATAGCGGCCATACACCATACTGCCTATCGTACAATCGGCATGACGATCGATTTGATCAAATTGGCAGTTCGTCCATATACACCATACACCATACTGCCTATCGTACAATCGGCATGACGATCGATTTGATCAAACTTCAAATCGACAGCAGTGATGCCAACTTAGCAACTTTATAGCTATATCTAGCTATTATTCGGTGACCGACAGCTACAATTTTATAAAACTTGTGGCTTAACTTTTTAGCTACTTTTTTACCGACTTGTTTTTTTGCCGATTTATCCCACAAGTGGGAATCAGTTGGTAATACAAGTGAAGGTCGGAAAACATTTTCTTATCGTTAAGCAAATGTTTTCCGACCTTCAAGCGATTTTCGACTTTATTGACATTTATGCAAACACCGGATTTTAATGAAGGAGCAATGTTAGCTAACGAGAATATGAGAAAAAACAAACTAAATTTTGAATGTCAATAAGGTCGAAAATCGCTTGAACCTGTTTTTTGAACTTGCTTAGCGATAGCAAGTTAAAAAAAGGTTCAGGCGATTTTCGACCCTCCATTCCATTCCACTCCACTCCACTTCACTCCACTCCACTCCCCTCCACTCCACTTCACTCCACTCCACTCCACTCCACTCCATTACAGTCCAGTCCATTCCATTCCATTCCATGGTAATACACACATTACCCTCCTTTGCGTCGCGCAGTCTGTAAAAAGTGTCGTTACATTTTTTTCCGCCGAGCCCCCTTTCGCAACGCGCCATAAGGAACTTCGTTCCAAAAAAATAAACGTTTCGAATTGAGAACCTCCTCCTTTTTTTACGTCGGTTAAAAAGTAGCTACCGAATATTAGCTAGATCTAGCTATAAAGTTGCTAAGTTGGTATCACTGCTGCCGATTTGAAGTTTGATCATTCCGATTTGATCAAATCGATTTGATCAAATTGGCATGATCAAATCGATTTGATCAAATTGGCATGATCAAGCCTATTGTCATGCCAATTTGATGGATTCCACGCCCACACACGGTCAAATCTAACTGATCAAATCGGCAGCGTCATGCCGATTGTACGATAGGCAGTATGGTGTATGGCCGCTATTAGAGGGAAAAACCCTGCCGGGGTCACGGGACTGTCTCATCAGGTAACCGTGACCCTGAAACGTAAAAGGCTATTGAATGATCACAGTGGATTTTAATCAGTACAAGTCTAAAAGTCCCTCCCATCCCACCCTGGGTGGGCTCATTTTATGATTTTAGCACGACAAAATTGGCACCAATTTTCAGTTACTGACACAGTGTTCGTTATTGATATTTCCAATACCTTCTATTGTTTCATTAAAATCAAATCATTTATTCCAGGAGAGCGATGCTGGTTCTGATTAATTCTGTAATAACCCTCAAATTTCAAATTCTCGGTAACGCAATGAATGCGAAGATTTAGAATTGTAATGATTTTTGGTAATATATTCTGGGAAAACTCGGTGCGACAAATCTACAATATACATAAAGTTAGGTACATACCTACATTTTAACATAGCGAATTGATTATGGTATTTTGTGAACTGCAAATAACTGTTAGAATATTCCTGAGATAGCATATTGTAGATTTTGAAAAATGGAATTGAAATTATTCGTTATTTCTAATGTACGTCAGGATTGAGGAGCCACGTTAGATTTTTAAAATCTGATTTCACCGTTATTTAGCAGCAATGTAGCTGATTTTGCAGCACAAATTCTAGATTTAGCAGCAAAATATATCACTAGTTATATTAATGCAAAAGTGGCTCCTCAATCTAAACGTTTGAATTGAGGAGCCACGTTGGATCTCGGTAAGTAATAGATGTACATTGTTGAAACTTTTGCAGCATTTAGCAACAATTGTGCATATTATTGTCTATAAATTTGGCTACTGTAGCGCTAAAATCAAAGAAAATACAATAGTTTTAGTGTGGCTCTTCAATCTAGACGCAAGAGCTGAAATTATATTGGATGTGAGCGATCAATTAATATATTCCGTCTAGATTGAAGAGCCACACTAAAACTTTTGTATTTTCTTTGATTTTAGCGCTACAGTAGCCAAATTTATAGACAATAATATGCACAATTGCTGCTAAATGCTGCAAAAGTTTCAACAATGTGCATCTTTTACTTACCGAGATCCAAGGTGGCTCCTCAATTCAAACATTTAGATTGAGGAGCCACTTTTGCATTAATATAACTAGTGATATATTTTGCTGCTAAATCTAGAATTTGTGCTGCAAAATCAGCTACATTGCTGCTAAATAATGGTGAAATCAGATTTTAAAAATCTGATGTGGCTCCTCAATCCTGACGTACATTATTTCTAAACTCCCAGAAAAACGAGAAAAGAAGACCAGAAAAGTAAAAAAAATGCACGGCAAGTAAGTAGTTCAATAGATGATGCCTCTAGATTCCAGATTATTTCTTTGTATTTCTTTACGAATCGGTGAATTAGATTTGATTATATTATTATTATTTACAGCTATACATACATATAATTATGTATAATTAATACACTCGAGAGCAATGAATCCGGGTCACTTAAAGAATGTTAAAAATCTCGGAAACTAAAAATGATAGGTTAATGCAATAAATTGTATTTAATAAATCAAAATCAAAATAAAATCGTTTATTTCAACTAGGCCAATTACAGGCACTTTTGAATTGTCAAAAGACATAAAATAAAACTAGTACAAAATAGTTATGGTGCTACAGTCCCAGTCACAAGACATAAAAACTGTGAAAGTACCGTAGGTGCTCATTCCAAAGCGTAGATCTCTATGGAGAAGAATGAGCAAGAAACTCCATGGACACTCTTTTTCAATCGCCAAAATTATTACAGAACTTTAGTTACATCATTCATCATCAGATGGTACATTATGTGAGAACGATGTGGCAAGTTAATAGTGTCCATAGTAAAATAAAAAGACAATTCAAAAATAAAGTTATTAATCATTAAAATAGACCGTGGCAGCTAAGAGATGACCAGTCCCAACTGACAGCGCCCGTTCACGAACATGACACATATATCAGCACCATTCAGCTCAACCATTTTGAAGGGAACTAAATGATCCGACATACACGCCACCATCAGCGAGACTTTTGAGTGAGCATGACATACTCTCAACCGCCAGAGTCATTCAAGTCAATGAAAGACGTAGGTTTCTAGTCATAGATAGTTCTGAAGTACATGGTACTCACACAATGCTGGCTATGACGCTATATAATACTAGATAAATATACTCTATACAATGCAAGAGATAGTTATACATTCTTCATCCGCTCCGACAATGTTTTAAAAAAAAAGAAGGAAACCTACGACTGTCGTACTAAAAAATAAAAATACACACAAAAAAAACAAACAATAAAATGTAAAATAGGACAACAATGCCCGTAGATCAAATAAAATAATAAAACAAATACAAACACATAAAATAAAACAAGATGACTTAATTAAGTCATAAAGAAAAAATAAACAATTATATGAATACATATAACTAGTCGAGAAGAGAAGAAAAAAATAATAATAATAAATAAATCTGGGAAAGAGCATGAAAGCCGTCATAACTTCAACAGAGTGACCAGCTGTTATTATCGTCTATGTAATCGTTTATGGAATAATATGCCTTAGAACAAAGCATGGATTTAATCTTAGATTTAAACACATTAAACGGCAATAGACAATGTAATACTCCTTAAATGAAAAAAAATATGAGTCACCATACATTTTATTAACACAAAATTACATAAAGAAAAAAACTGCTGATCTCTCCTTAAAACAAAAATAGGAAACATGAAATTTTTGAACTTTATTACGATTTTCTTGAATTTTAATACTTCGTATTGCCTCCTCGTGCTTCCATAACTGCGTTTACGCGGTTTGGCATGCTGTACACCAAGTTCCTTATACGATTTTGGGGAATATTCTCCCATTCCTCTGTGAGAGCAATTTTGAGCTCACGAAGCTTGATTGGGGGAGGGTTTCGTTGTTTTACGCATCTGCCTAGCTCGTCCCAAGCATGCTCGATCGGGTTGATATCCGGGCTGCGCGCTGGCCACTCCATATACGAGTAATGTTCATCTCTTGAAGGTAGTCATTCACAATCCTACCTGTATGAGGTCGGGCATTGTCATGCATAAATATAGCATCCTCACCTAAATTGACCATAAATGGACCAACGTGATCATTGAGGATTTCTTCCACATATCTTACGCTAGTTAAAGAGCCGTTTTCTATGATCACCAGCTCTGTGCGACTTTCAGAAGAAATTCCGGCCCACACAAGTATAGACCCACCACCGTAGGCTACTTTTTCTTCGATGCATGCTTGCTTGAATCTTTCCCCTGGTCTTCGATACACTCTGTGTCTTCCATCGTGCTTGTAGAGCATAAATTTTGATTCGTCGGAGAACATAACTTTTGACCAATCTTCAATACTCCAATTTACGTGGCTCTGGGCATATCTTAGTCTTGAAATACGATGCCCACGCTCCAGTTTAGGGCCGTTTGCAGGTCTAAGGGGTTTTAAGTTAGATTCAGCAAGCCGACGTCTTATTGTCCATGCACTTGGGTTACTTCCTCCGAGGCGTCGAAACTGATTGGTGAGTTCAGTTCCTGTGAGAAAGCGATTTCGAAGCATGGTGTTCACCAAGTATCGGTCTTCTCGTGCTGTGGTACACCTGGTTCTGCCCGTTCCTGGTCCGCGTAGGTTAGAACCAGTTTCTTCGTAACGTCGGATAACTCTTTGTACTGTTGACAGCGACACACCGACAGTCCTGGCTGTATCGCGCTGACTCCGGCCGGTTTCCAGCATTGTAAGTATTCTGGTGCATTCTTCAGGCGTAAGCGACATAATTTCAGCTTGAATAATGAATATAGAGCACTATCAACATGGTTTATGTACCCACATAAATGACAGATTACAAACAAAAGCAAAACCAAATGCTGTAATTTCGTAGTTCCATCTTCGAAAGTGGCCCTTTTTCAAATTTGATTTTTTTATGATATAACTTTACAATAACTAAGAAGTTTTAATACCTTCATTTAAGGAGTATTACATTGTCTATTAAATACAATTTACTGCATTAACCTAGCATTTTTAGTTTCCGAGATTTTTAGGATTCTTTAAGTGACCCGGATTCATTGCTCTCGAGTGTATTATAAAGAGGAATGATTTGTATTTTTATGTGTGTGTATGTTTGTAATGAATAAACTCAAAACTACTGCGCCGATTTCAAAAATGTTATCACCATTAGAAAGCTACATTTACCCTAACAGTAGTAACATAGTCATGTCCACCCGTGCGAAGCCGGGACGGGCCACTAGTATTCAATAAGTAGTTTTATTTATATTGATAGAGAAAGAATGTCACTAACTCCCACGTAAACAAACACGGGTTCTTAGAAAAGTTCATTAATGTTTGTTTGAAGAAGTACAATTAGTTCAAATATAATACGTAGGTACAATATTTATAAATAAATCGCAGAGGAAGCAATTTCCCCTAGCGGATGCGAGCTTGTGACATGGTTTTTCTCAATTTCCTGCCTTCATATTATCATCCAGATTATTCTCGCGTTTACAGTCATTGAAAATAGTACAGTAATTCAAGTACGAACAAATTCATGAAATATGGTTTTGCAACATGTTTTTTTAGCATCATTGGTTTGTTTGATATGATATAATGAAATGGTGTAACCACACACGGTATTTTGAACGACATGGTATTTTAAACGACCGAGACATGGTCTTTTAGACAGCATGGTATTTAAACCACATGGTTTATAATCGACATGGTTTTTTATGGTATTTTTAACGCCATAGTAATTTAAAAGACTTTCAAACAGTATTGTACGAGTATTTTAAACGACAACGAATGGATTTTTATGTATATGTATGTATTTATATGTCGCAGAATCAACACAGAAGCACAATAATTCAGAATAACGCCATCTATTGTCATTGCCGAGGAATCAAAACAGAAGCACAATTTGGATTATTGTTAATTAAGAATAACGCCATCTATTATCGTTAGTGTCAATCAAAACAGAAACTCAATTTAGAATCTTTATTGATTAGTGTTAATTTAGAATAACGCCATCTGTCTCTCATTGGAGGAACTATGAAGTTAGATTTGACAGATAACGTTAGGAATGCCAAGTTATCACACTTGGGGATGCTTAGCGTGGAGTAATGGCAACACCGAGCGAATAGTCTAGTCGAATATCGATTCGGAAGTTTAATCAGGTATTCGACGTTGACAGGTACTGACGTTGACAGATATGTTGGCAAACCTGTGTGGGGTAGGCCACTTGGACGGACAGTTGAGTGAAGTGAACACTTTTGAATCGGTCCGTCAAGCTGTGTAGACATCTTGGTCACGCCACGTCGTCCACGATAAACTTCCCGCGTTCCTAAGTTTTTAATCGAGCCATAATTATCTCGGCCATCCTTGATTATTTTGTACTCAGTGTGTGTTAGCAAGTAATTAATAGTAGTTTATGAAACTGTCACATAATGAGGGGTATTATACACGAGTGTGAGTTTAAAAAACGAGCGAAGCGGTTTTTTAAAAGTATCACACGAGTGTATAATACCTAGTTATGTGCAGTTTCATACACTACTTTATCTACTTTCATTGAACACGAATATAATTATCAAATAAAAGATAAACATAATAAGTGTTCATTTTGTATTTATAATTGAGTATGAAATTGAATATGGAATTGTGTATCGTTGGCGTTAGACGTACTCCCAAAGCGCGCGCAGCCACAGATAATAAATCAAATCGATGTATCTATGATCTGTAATCTGTATCGTAATGAAAAAAAATTTTATTATAACATTATTTTGTTAGAGAAATAGTGTCATAATTTAATTTTTTAATTTCATTTCGATATACTGTGTGTAAAGTACGTCATTATAAACTCGTTTTGAGTTTTGTATTTTGAATTTAACGATATAAGAGTAGATAAAAGTGTTAACGAAGGTTTTGTGAGTGTTATTTCCGATATCGCGCTCCTTCTGATATCGATTCTTCGACATATATATATATTTTATCTTGTTTAATTGGTTAAAATTGTACACCACAGTACTACCAACAGTAGGTAGTCTCTCTTTCTTCCTAATCCATCCAAAGGTTGTCTTGAAAAGATCGCTTTTAGTGATAAGACCGCCCATTGTGTCACCCTATGTTTAAGTTAAAATTTGTAATGTAATTATCTGTTGTATGGTGTGCATAATAAAGAGTATTCTATCTGTCTATCTATCTATCTTTTTAAATCGACATGGTGTTATTTTAAGCGAAATGATGGTCTTTCAAACAAAACGTGATATTTTAAACGAACTAGTATTTTAAGCAACATACCAATTCAAAGAATTTGGAATTATTTACAACAATAATTATAATTATATTTTAGTAATCATGTTAGACGCTGGATGCAGGTCGCTTCCAACTGGTATTGTGGAGATCTAAAGGGGAGGCCTATGTTCAGCAGTGGACGTCCTATGGCTGAGATGATGATGATGATGATGAATCATGTTATTTTAAAGAACATTTCGAACAACATGGTATTTAAACAACATAGGTATTGTTTTAACAAAGGATTAAGGGCCTTACTTATAAACATTGATTAGACGTTACTTATCTTAAATAGCTCTTAAGTCACTTGCCATCTCTATTCATTAAAATAGAAATGACAAGGACAGGTGATATTTAATCGGTAGCTAAGCAACACAAGTTTTTATAAGTAAGGGGGTATTGTAATAAAAAAGGTTGATTTTCTACACTATCTGTTTTGTAATATAATATCTCAGTCGTGTTTTTCCCATGAACTGATGGTGTTGCCATGGCCACCAGTATTGAGGTACCTATGTTTATCAGCCACCCTCTTGTTTCCTTCAGGTGGTGGGTGGCAAGGCGGATTATAGAAATAGTTAATTGATTAATATCATAATAACTTGCGTGGGCAGCTAGATCAAAAGGTAAGGTACTGTTTTCACCTTTTTTTCCATGATTATCTTATAATTGGGCAATACATGATACCTACATAAATAAAAACATAACACTTTTCTGTGACTGTGGAAATTCATGTTTAGTTTCAGTTCCAACCAGTCATTTTAGCAGAAAATAAATGAGTCAACCTCGGAATGCGAGATAATAAGTTGGTAACTAATTGTATGCACGTTCACTTTAAGAGTTCTAAAAGATGTCTCAGAAGTATTATCTCGTGTCTGCGTCGTAAGTTATTCAAGGTTCTAATATTTAAAGACGATTTGTGCCGACTGACACTCGTATTGAGCCCTATCTGAAAACCAGGGTTGTGACAGACTTTTTAGGGTTCCGTGGCCAAATGGCAAAAAACGGAACCTTTATAGATTCGTCATGTCTGTCTGTTTGTCTGTCTGTCCGTCCGTATGTCACAGCCACTTTTCTTCGAAAGTATTAGAGCTATCCTGTTGAAACTTGGTAAGTAAATGTATTATGTAAACCGCATTAGGATTTTCACACAAAAATAAAAAATAAAACAAATTTTGGGGGTTCCCCATACTTAGAATTGAAACTCAAAAAATTTTTTTTTACAAAACCCATAAGTGTGGGGTAGGTATCTATGGATAGGTCTTTAAATAATTATGATATTGAGGTTACCGATATCATTTTTTTCTAAACTGTACAGTTTGCGCGAGAGACACTTCCAAAGTGGTAAAATCTATCCCCCCTGTAACTTCTAAAATAAGAGAATGATAAAATTAAAAAATATATACATATATGTATAATTATGATGTAAGTACATTACCATGCAAACTACCAGCGAAAATTGGTTTGAACGAGATCAAGTATTTTTTTTAATATGTCAAAAATCGTAAACCGCAGTTTACCTATCAAAGTTACAATCATCTACAAGAACTTTTATACCTATTATGTTACTTGCTGAATGCTGCTATAGTCCTCGCCAGATAAGTCTGGAATAAAGGTAATTGATCCTAATAATGCATCGTTCGAATTTTATAATATCATTGTTCGAATTTCAAAATAAAATATAAGGTCAAGGTCGCCTCTTACCACGATACGTTTGTTTTGATCGTGTTACGACACTTTCTTTATAATTCTTCTTATTGTTTTGAAATATTGGAATACATTGGTTCACGGGGGTCAACGAATTTTATTCCAGACTTCTAGATCTGGCGGAGACTATATACGGAACCCTTTGTGGGCAATGATATTATAAGTCATAGATATGTTATACACGTACAAAACAATAGAAAAAAGCGTACCGCGCAGAGAGGCAGCACACATACACATTTTTTATTCACACACACTACATTTCACTACAAGTAAAAAGGATAGCTTGATAAAACCAATATGAAAAAAAGTGACAGCTAGATGGTGACGCTCTCTCTTTTATCTCACTCGCACTCTCACTCGCACTCTTTCTTTTACGACGCCATATTATAGAAACGTAATGTTTTATTTGTGAAAATATTAAGATAAATAATATATTTACGAATGATAAGTGATTCTTTGACTTTTAGAAGTCTTGCTTGTATAATTTGTACAATATCTCATCACACACGACGGCATTTTCGGTGGTTTTGAGTCACTTTTACTTTTGACTCACTCTGTAGTACGTGAAGTGCATCCGTTGTCGCTGGCAACGTCGGACTGAGGTCAAGGTTTGTGAATCAACCACATTTGAGCGCGTCTGTTTTTGAGCGCGTATAACGTATCTACACCTTTTTTACTTATAATATCATTGTTTGTGGGAGGGTCCGACTCGCACTTGGCCGGTTTTCTTAAAATGTCACAGCACATACAGGACCAAACTTGTTATGTTCTTAGTTTTATTATTTCACATACACAAACACCTAGAGCCGGAACAACTACTGGCATATCATAATTAAGTATATTTGTTCCGTGCGGAGATCGAATCCGTGACACGCTGAGCAACTGTCGATCGCTCATCCACTGAGCCGCGTCCGTACCGTATCGACAAAAACATATTTCATCGTAGTGTAAGTAGATAGGCTCTTGCTACTAAACAATTATGATTATCATACACTCATATTAATTGTAATTGATAACAAATGCATTGATAAAACAGTTGTATAATGCACTGATATCTGCAATAACATGATAAAAGATTACCAACTAGGAAGTTCCCGTCAAGTGGTTTAGATCTACATCTGAGGCCTCAAGTTTTCAGTTATTGTGACGTAAAGTAAACTGGAACTTTTACAGTAATGTTGCTTTTTCTGTAATCACGGCATTGGCGACATCAACATAATCAGCGAACGTGAAGCGAATTTAAAAGAAAAATTTTTACTTGCACGACAATTTTCAATAGTGCTACTAAATAGGAGCATGTGGCTACATTATGATTACAGTAAACCACACTTGATAATTTAATCGCACTTTGTAGCATGCTGTAGCCACGTCATCGTCGAATTTTCCCGGATTTTCGCTTATAATCAAAGCCTTGAGTAGGTAGATTGATTTGGGGTCAATAACCTGAAACGTATATAAATTAATATGGACATGCCTCCGGGATTCCGGGATTTTAAAGAGATTTTTCCTGAATTTTAAAATTGTTAGGAACTTGTAGGATGAAGACATAAACACTCGCTGTTGCCCGCTGCTTCGCCCGCCTGCATTTCAATTCAATCCCGTAAGTACTAACTGAAATGAAATCCCGGGAAAAAGGCTTATCTATGTTATGATATCTATGACAGTTCGTGACACAAGAACCTACATAAAGTCAAGGCTATGCTTATAATGAAGCCATCCATACCATATTTATCTCATTTCGCTCTTCCAGTCGCATCACAAATCGCTGCCACTCGCTGCTCGCTCAGTCAAGCCTCCACTGGTCACTCCTCCAAACTGTACAATCTTCCACAATTTTTTTTCAGGAAATGAAAAAAAAATCAGCCTCGCCATAGAAAATTATAAACTTGATTGGACAGTTTGTATGACTATGGAGGGAGAGGCAGATGTTTTTTTTTTTCCTGAAAAAAAAAATTGTGGAAGATTGTTCAGTTTCGTCTACTGAGCAAGCCCTGAAAGTTTACGGGGGGCTGTCCCTTACACCCAGTATAATAATCTTATCGCAATTATTATAACCGATTCTGCACGTGGCCTTTTTAGACCCCCTGAGCGGGTTTAGCTTAAAAATATAAATAAACTTTTAGTAAAATGTAATTAATTAATGTTATGTAATTTTCCAAAGACAAGACAAAGTGTCTTGTCAAGTACCAAGCTCTCATAACACTACAGGAGCAAAGCTTGACAGAGCAGAGCCCATACTACCTCAAATGGCTTAGCAGAATCCTGTGATACGTCGAAAATACTGCAGCATTAATTTTGAAATAAATATATGGTAAAGTTGAGGATTAATGTTAGGTTTTATGTTTGGCGAAAACACGATTCCATAAAATTTTCTCGATAGAAAAAAAATCCCAAAGTTACCTCTAAATTGAACAATAAAACAATAAAATACTTAAAATTAGATCATGAAACTTTTTATACTAACTGAACTAATTTTAAAGCAGGTCTTATGTTATTTATTTTTTGAATTTTCTTTTTTTTCGCCGTAAAATAAATAGATTTGCGTGTAGACAGCTATAAGATAGAGCAAGCAATAGTGCGTGGTTCGTGCAAGTGCGAGCGAGTAAGATTATATTGAGGTACTATACAGCCTTAAGTCTGTGCGGCCCAATTTCACTGCGTACATCGGACTCAATTCGGAATTTCCTTTGTAACAACATCGTTTCGACGTACCTAATGGTCAGCTATCCGTTTATTGCATATCGAGTCCCAGATGGGATTTGAGAGCTCGCAGGGCCTGTAATCCTTTCTGTGTAACTTCACAATAGCACTGACTATGCAATATTCGTTTTAAAAAGTTGGGACATTTTCCTGAAAAGCTTTTCCAGGCTCTAGCTCAGATTCTAGGACCTATTTGGGCAAATGAAAAAGCGCATCTTGTGTACGTTAAGTTGTGTGTTGACATTTCGCTGAACTCTATTTGGCGAAGCCGTGAGACACACAACAATTTTTTTTTCTTACTTTTACTTTTGTAAATTTTAATGTTGTGTGTTTATCGTGGCTCCTTTGCGCCTAATAAATGTTTTTTTGTTTCTTTTCTTTCTATTGTTGTTTCGCTTTTGTGTTCAATGCAGTATTTTAAACACGCGTGGCAATCTTGCGTGTAGAATTATAAACCTCAATAGGTGCGTCCACACAGAACGCGGGGTGGGGACCAGGGACCGGATTACCGTTATTTTTTGTATAACGTTACGAATTATCGTTATGGTAACGATAAAAATGTACCGAAATTAATAACGATACCCGTAAGTCCGTTAACGTTACCTAATAACTAAAATTAGTATCGGTAAAAGTAACAATACATATACCGGTAATTTATATGCCTATCTCTTTCTAACGATGTCGGTTGCGCTAAATTGCGATGTAATTTATTTACAAAATTTTTGTCGCGCACGCATCAAGTCGCGTGTGATGTAAGTTCGCAACGTCGGACGCCGCCACCCCCATCGTCTTTCTTCACCAAAATTGGCAACTTCGTGTACCTAATAAAGTTATTAATATATCAAAGAAATTTGACAGATTGTGGTAACATGATGACCTTGACGTGCTGAGCTGTGCTGTGCCGTACCTACCTATCATTATCACAGTCGATTACACGTAGCTGCATACAATTTGACCTATGCAATTTGTCTTTAAAATCTTTTCGTAGTGAAAGAGTAGGTATTTAGGGACATGTGGCCGGCTGTAATAATGATTTTAGAAAATTATAAAAGTCCCATTGAGTGTTTTTGAGTAGGTATAGTTCTGTACAACAAGGTGGGTCATCATTATCTAACATAAACTGCGCAGAACACACTTAGGTGGTGCGCTCGCGGCGGCGGCGCCCGCGCGCCCCGCTGATACCTACGTATCAGCGGGGCGCGCGCAGGGACGGTTACCGTTACCAAACAAATACCGGTAAAATTACCAAAACATTAACGTTATGTTACGTTAAATATTAACGTTAAACATAACGTTAATTTATAGGATTTACCGCTATTTAATTATCGTTACTAATAACGTTAATTCACTGTGCGACGTTGCCAAACCGCGCCGCGCGTCTTTTCGTTCGGCTCTATAAATCAGAGCGGCAACAGCTAGTAACGCGCGCCGCTTACGCGCATTTCATAGTCAGATGTCAGACAAACATTGCGTACGCCAAATTAGTAGGTATATCTCTATTAGATTAATTCTGTTGTTCTGTTATTATAATTAGTTGTTTGTTTAAAAAATACTATTATGGGCCGAAAGAAGTGCAACAGAGCTTATCAGTATTTCAAAATGTTTAAAGAAAACAATAAATCTACTTGCACATCTATATCTATACATATAATAAAATCGTAGAGCTGTCATTCCTGTACATTGGATTTTTTTTCTTTTTGTATTTTTTTCGAGATAAAGGATCGATTCTGATGACAAATCAACTTTTCTGTTCCGGATTTTTTTAGGGTTTTTTCTTTTGCGTTAATTCCTAAACTACTGAAAACTTTCCGATCAAATTTTCCTCAAATATTCCTAATAATATGCTTCTGTCAATAGGCTATGTATTATTACACTATTGTCACTGGGAGATGAGCAATTTTGAATTATGTTGTTTTTAAATGTATGTTTTGAGTTGGCGGATTAACCACTGGATAATATTTATTCAATTTTTCCTCAAATATTCCTTAAACTGCTCTTCAATTAATAGCAGTCCTGCACCGTATGCTCCACAGTGTTCTCCGGGCGATCTTCGCAGTGGTGACACCCAGGCGTTGCTTCCTTCCCTATCAGACACAGGAACCTCCCGAAACTTCCGTGTCCAGCGAGGACCTGCGTCACGCGGTAGGTCAGGACGCCGTGACGCCTTTCAAGCCACTCCTCAAAGAGGGGTTTTCCCGCCGCGATTGCGGCGTGCCCGGACCTCGGATGCGACAGTCGTTCCCTCCATACCGCCCTGAGCTCGCGTCGGACCTCTTCCCGCCGCGCCTCGACTTGTCGGGGCAGCGGGAATTCTCCCCGGCGCTGCGCCTCCACGCGCCACTCATAAATGCGCTGGAGAGCAGTCGTCTCCAGATCCCAGGGCAGCAATCTGGCAAGGAGGTTGGCTGATTCGCCGGCGGTATCCCCGGATCATCCGGATAGCCATGAACCTCTGGCAAGCGACCAACTTTAGTGGTCGCGTCCGGATGCTCAGGGCTCACACGGGGGCCCCGTAGAGGGCCATGGACCGCACGACACCGGCGTACAGCCTTCGGCCCACCGAGATTGGGCAGGAGTCGCCTGAGGGCGGCTGCTGCCCGGTTCAGCCTTGGGGCCAAACTAAGGAAATGCTCCCTGAAGTTCCACCGGCTGTCGAGGACGAGTCCCAGGTACATCGTTCTCCCAACGCCAATGCGAACCCCCTCCACCGTTATGTGGGACTCAGACCATGGCGCGTTAACGCGGCCATGAAAACACATGGCCTCCGTTTTGTGCAGCGCCACTTCGAGTCCCAGCTGCCGGGTCCTTTCAACGACTGTCGCAACCACTTGCGTCGCCTTGTCGGCCGCCGCCTGATGCGACTCTCCCTCCGCCAGGACGAGCGTGTCATCAGCGTAACATATTACTCTGACGTCGTCGGGGAGGTCGCCGCGCAGCTCCCAGTCATATCCGATGTTCCACAGGGCCGGCCCCAAGACCGACCCCTGTGGAACACCGCACGACATCTCTAGCCGGTTCCACTCTCCCCGGTGACCGGGGTAGATGACGGCTCTGTCCGTCAGGTAGTCCGTCGAGGACGACGGAGGTAGGTCGGCACCCGGTGATCATCATCATCATCATCAGCCGGAAGACGTCCACTGCTGAACATAAGCCTCCCCCTTAGACCGCCACGCCGAACGACAGTTCGCCATTTGCATCCATCGGTTGCCCGCGACCCTCACGATGTCGTCGGTCCACCTAGTGGGAGGCCTGCCTACGCTGCGTCTTCCGGTACGTGGTCGCCACTCGAGAAATTTTCTTCCCCATCGGTTGTCAGTTCGACGAGCGATGTGGCCTGCCCATTGCCACTTCAACTTGCAAATTTTACGAGCTATGTCGGTGACTCTGGTTTTTCGCCGAATATCCATGTTCCGGATTTTATCCCGCAAAGAAACTCCGAGCATAGCTCTTTCCATCGCTCGTTGAGTGACTCTTAGTCTCTCTAAAAGGCCAGCAGTCAGAGACCACGTTTCAGAGCCATATGTCATCACTGGCAACACACACTGGTTAAACACCCTTGTCTTGAGACTGTGGGATTCTCGATGAGAAGATATCACGTAGCTTCCCAAACGCTGCCCATCCGAGTTTGATTCTTCGGGCGACCTCTTTCTCGAAGTTGGACCTACCTTTTTTTTTATTCGAGGTGGAAATCCTCATAGGACTTCCTCCGCCTGGGGAAAAGCGGAGGGGCATGTCAGACTTGACTGACTAAAACCACCCCGGTGTTCCCTCGCACACTTGCGTCCGGAGCTGCGGGTGCGAATGTTACTTCCGCTGCCTCGGATTAGTGCCGGCCCGCCTCTTGCAGGCCCCTTCCGGTTGGGGTGAGGTGTTCTCCCCCGTTACCACTTAGATAGGCGCGCGCGGAACACTGCGCGCTGCCTTCTTCTCGGGTCCACTTGAGTGGGGGATGGCAGACGTCCCCAAATCTGCCACCCCTAGACCCACTTATGGAGGCCGAAAGAGAGCGTTGTCCGCTCTCCTTCGACGCCCGGTGCGTCTGCTGCGGTATGGGAGAGCACTGGAGATCTCCCTCTCCCTTTCCGCCGGTTCCTTCTGGGAGGATGTCATCTCGCAGGAAATCACTGCGTCCCAGGACTCTGCCTCTCCGACCATTGACTTAACAATGGCCGGCAGTGACAGGTCGCTCCCCACTTTTGCAGTGAGAGCACGGCGCGGCTCGTCCCACGTGACACACTCGGCCAGCATATGACGCGCCGTATCCTCCAGACATTGGACGCAGTGATGACACCGAGCGTCCGGCTCCCTGCTTATTCGACACAGGTATTTCCCGAAGCAGCCGTGCCCCGAGAGCACCCGTGTCGCTCGAAACGTCAGGGAGCCGTGCCTCCTTCCGAGCCAATCGTCGAGTACTGGCTGGATCGCCTCGATCGTACTGAGACCAGTGGAAGGGCGTAAAAGCCTCTCCCGCCATGCCGCCACCAGGTCCTCACGAAGCGCCGACCGGCGCAGCGTAATTTGCTGCTGCACCAGTCTCTCACCTCGCGCCTTTGCCTCCTCACGCCACTTGTAGAAGGTCGCGAGGACTTTCAACTCTAGGTCCCAGGGCGGGGATCCAGCCAGCAGGCAAGCCGCCTCGTAGATCGTGCGATATCCTCGGATGACTCTGACGGCCATCGCCCTCTGCGGTTTTCGCAGAACTGCAATATGTCGGGCCGTCAAGTCAGCCGCCCACACAGGGGCCCCATATAGGGCCATAGATCGCACGATCTCCACGTATAACCGCCTACAGGCGATGCTCGGGCCCCCCAGGTTGAGTAGCAGCGTTGGGAGCGCACCCGCTGCGCCCATCAACTTGGGCACCAGCCGCCGAAAGTGGGGGCCAAAATCCCAACGGCTGTCGAGCACCAATCCTAGATATTTCATGGTGGACTCGACAGCAATCTGAACCCCTCCGAAAGTTGGACCTACCTAACTCAACAATCTGTCCAAGGTAAGTGTAATGGTCTACAACTTCGAGAGTATCATTCCCAACAACAACCGGTACGGGTGTCACATGGACATTCGACATGACTTTCGTCTTGTCCATGTTCATTTTAAGGCCGACCCGTTGGGAAACGATACTGAGGTCGCTGAGCATAGCATTGAGGTGCTCCAACGATCCTGCCATGATGACTATATCATCGGCAAAAACGAAGGTGAGTGATGTATTCGCCATTGATGTTGATGCCGAATCCGTTCCATTCCAAGAGCTTGAAAACGTCCTCCAACGCGTTCGTGAACAGTTTCGGAGAAATAACGTCTCCCTGTCTCACGCCTTTCTGCAATTGGATTGGTTTCGTGCTCTCTTCCTGAAGTCGGATGGACATGGTGGCGTTTCTATACAAATACTTCAACACTTCGATATACCTATAGTCGATATGACATCGTTGGAGGGACTGCAATACTGCCCAGGTTTCGATTGAATCGAAGGCTTTTTCATAGTCCACAAACGCTAAACATAATGGCCGATTATACTCCTCTGTCTTCTGTATAATCTGGCGGAGCGTGTGTATGCGGTCTATAGTATTAAAACCTTTTCGGAAACCGGCTTGTTCGGTAGGCTGGAAGTTATCAAACTTGCGTTCGAGACGGTTCGTAATGACTCTTGAGAACAGCTTGTATCCACTGGTAAGCCTAAACATCCAATAATATCAGACCTGTCAAATGTCTGTCTTGTCAAAGTGACAGTTCTTAACTGTCACTGGGAAGAAAACTTCCCGTTGGCTTTTCCGAAATTTGACACTAATGACAGGTTGTGGGAAGAAAACTTCCCAGTGGCTGACAAGGGGGTATACATGGCTCATAAGTGAGATTGGCCTGTAGTTCTTCAACAAGGTGTTGTCACCCTTTTTGAAGATTCACTCCTGTGCCATGCTTCTGGCGTAGTACCTTTGAGTATGACGGAATTAAATAACTTCTGGAGGACCACAAGTACCGGTTTTCCACCCGCTCTCAGAAGTTCAGTTGTGATTCCGTCTTCACTCGGCGCCTTGTTATTCTATAGCTGTTTAAGAGCCATTCTAATCTCGTACAGGCTGATGTCCGGGTTATCCTCAGTGTAGTGTCGAGTCAGTTTAGCTCAACGACCATTTATATCTAGACGCCTCATGCACGACCTGACTAACGAAAATTATTCTGCCAAGTCGCTGAGGTACGACGTAAGCGAGGGGGACGGGATACTGCGTTCTGATTGGCTAATACTGCGTTCTGATTGGCTAACTCAAGGTCAGTGCGACGAGGGGACTCACAGGAGTGGTCGAGTCACGACGGTTATAAGACTTTTTTACCTAATGTGTTGACAGACATCGGTCGCCTGTGATTAGGAGTCTAGATATAAATGGTCGTTGGTTTAGCTCTTGCGTCTCGAACTTTACCGACACTGGGTTGTCGTGTTGATGTGTATAACTGTCCGTAAAACCTGTCAAGCTCTCTCAGGATCTCCGGTTTCGTCGAAATGATGCTGCCGTCGTTAATGTTCAGCTTTGTCATTTGGCTTTGCCCAATAGACGAATTCTTTGCGAAGACTTTTGAGCCCTGGTTCCGCTCGATTGCCTCTTTGATCCGTGCCGCACTATAGGCACGCAGGTCACGTCGCATTGATTTAGAGATTCGTCTATTGAGTTTGCCATATTCCGACATATCAGCTGAAGATTGCAGCCTCATCTCGGCCCGGTCTTGCATCAACTTGATGGTTCCGTTCTAGAACTTTTGAGGCTTATTGCGGCGCGGGGTCTTAAAGAACTTGGACCACACATCTTGGACAGTTTCCGCCTACCCATTGTTAATCTCGTCCACAGTTTCGCATTCGGTTAGGCACTGGAAGCGATTGTGCAGTTCAAGTTGAAAGTCTTCGGGGTTCTGGATGTGGGCAGGACCAGGTCGGAGCGTGGACTTCACCGGACGAGACCTTTCAAGCTTCACATTGATATTCAATGTGCCTCTGACGATTCGGTGATCGCTGCCTTTTTTTACCTTGGCGATCACAGAGACATCACTGAATATTCGCTTCTTGGTCGTCATGATGAAGTCGATCTCATTTCTGGTAGTACCATCGGGGCTCATCCACGTCCACCTCCTGGATGGCCGCTCTTGGAAGTAGGAGTTCATTAAATGAAGTTCTTCCTTTTCCATGAAGTCGACCAGTCGCTGGCCCCTATGGTTTCGCTGCCCATACCCAAATGGCCCCACTCTCAACTCATCGCCATTCCGTGCGCCCACCTTCGCGTTGAAGTCCCCCATAACAACGGTGAAGTATGTTTCGGAGGTATGTATGGCCTCGGATATCTCCTCATACAATGCCTCTACTTCATCATCAGAATGTGTCGAGGTCGGCGCATGTACCTGTATGACCTTCAACGAATACCGGTTGGTTATTCTGAGTATAATGTATGCTACCCTACTCGACACACTGTCGACTTTCACAACGTTGTTGATGAGGGACCTGCGGACGAGAAATCCAACACCACCCTGGGATTTACGGTCTCCTTCCCGGTAGAAGAGCATGTTGCCGGAATCTAGAACTATCGTATCCTGACCCTCTCTTTGGATTTCAGATAATCCCAAGATATCCCAGCGCATTTTGCTCAATTCTTCCTCCAGCTCGATAATCTTCTCATCGGTCCTCAGTGTGCGGATGTTGTGTGTTGCCAGGGCCAAAGTCCGTTGGGGGTGGTAGCGGGGCATCTGCCGGGGATTCTTAGCACCCCCTGCTCCGCCGTTACCCGATCCGCTACCCAGACCAGGAATAGCGGAGCTGCTGGGGACTGGGGGCCTTGTGCTATTGTTGTCAATCATAATGGGGGGAGGGGGGGGGGGGGTTGCCATAATCCCCACGCTTGGCAGGCGGCTTGGGGATCGCAATAAGATCACAGAAAGTTTGCAGAGGACGCTGCTGCCCGTCCTTCGGTAGCTGGACGTAGTTTAAAAGGACGCACCCGCGACCAAATCTTTTGTATTATTTTATATTTATTTGTGTTTTGAATTAGTGCTCAAACCAGTGCATAGATTCTGTTTTAAGTGACAACAAGATTTCGAACATCGAGTCAAATAATAAGCTATTTTTAAGGTATCGTGCGGTTTGCTAAAGACTACTGTACTCGTAAAATGTGTAGATTAGGATTACTAACATAGTGATTAAGAAATATTGTTACTAACACTTTGAGTCATAAGTTACTTGTTAATAAATGTAAAATAAAATAAATAATAAAGAGGGAAGAGCAATGCTATTGTATGTTCAATTGCGTTAACAAATTGCAGCGATATTGTAAATCGACCAAAAAATGATAGTCTTATGTTAAACACGGATCTTTGAAATTAATGTTGCTCAAACAAGGACGTTTCCTATTCAAACTATGTATGTAAGTA